>JAGFNQ010008768.1:0-63352 GCA_024364735.1 Boesenbergia rotunda | reverse complement strand
AAAGCTAATCAATTCATTTGACACAAATTCTTAATGAAGTGCCATGCATGAACACAAGGAAGAGTTCAGATTTGAAGGCAACAATCCAGAAATGGATTTAGACTACAGAAGCTGGATGGCAAGAATTCAGAATGACATGAATTCAGCAATTCGAATGCAAGAATTCAGACTGCAAGCTCAGAATTTCGAATGCAATAATTCAGACTGCAGAAGCTGAAAATTTCAGAAATTAAAGCAGAATGGCAGAATTGGAAACTTGTCGGCAGGATTGGCATTCAGAAATACACAAACAAGATGCAATGTTTCAGAAACAAGCTCATTAATGCAAAGCAACTGACTTCAATTGCAGTCAAACTGGTACAAGATTCAGCAACTACGAATTAAGAATTGCAGAAATAAAATCATACATAGCCACTAAAACACAAGGAATTGGAAATTGATACACAAGGAAGTAACACAACACTTGTGCTGAAATCTGAGACACGAATTCAGAACAATCAGCTTAGAATCGCAGCAATGACTTCATTTTCTGATATGGAAATTGAATTGAAGGAATGAACAACTAAACTGCAGCAATGAAGTTGACACAAGAATTGATACGCAGGGTCTGAGCTAAAAGTCAGAAACAGAACTGAATGGAAATCAAGCTCAACTCTAATGCATTAACATACTAAATGCGAGCTTAAATTGCAGGGAATTAAGTTAAGCACAAACTAGATTCAAAATAAACTGTAAAAATCAGGAATAGAATGGCACGCAGAAACAGTTTCACAGCACAGCTGATACGCAAGCAATAAACATAAAATAAACTGAAATTACATTCGATCGATCACTGAACAAAATGCCTAGCTAATTTACTTGCAGAAAATAAACCTAACTTAAGCAAAACGATTAGAAACTGAAACTAAGCAATCTGATTCGAATTACAAAAATAGAACAAAGTGATGAAACGAGATAACAGCTAATAAACGAAATTACGCTAAGCCTCAATCCGAATCCTTGCTGTCACTCAAGGATGAGCT
The DNA here is from genome assembly GCA_024364735.1 of Boesenbergia rotunda. Classification (NCBI taxonomy): domain Eukaryota; kingdom Viridiplantae; phylum Streptophyta; class Magnoliopsida; order Zingiberales; family Zingiberaceae; genus Boesenbergia; species Boesenbergia rotunda. The sequence continues at coordinate 62,330 of JAGFNQ010008768.1, read as the reverse complement.
CCGAATCGAGGTGGTCACGCCTTGGTTGAAGAAATTGCTGAAGAACGAAGAAGAAATGAAGAAGAAACCACTGCGGCGAGGACGCAACGAAGAACAAGCTGCGGCAAAAATTTCCTTAAGTAATTAGCATTGGACGGCTCAGATTGATTTGGCTGAATCCAACGGCTGATCTTGCTCTGATTTGATCCAAATTTTAATGATGATGATCTGGGGTCAGGATCTGCCTCGTGGTAGCTCGGATCCTCCAGATGTGCAACAGATGGTCCAGATCAACTTAATCTGTGAATGGACGATCTAGAGCCCTCCGAGCTTGATCCAACAGTTGATTGAGCTCTGATTGGAATGAAACCTTCAGATCATGATCATAGTGCTTGATCAACCCTAACCCTAGCTCGGATTGCTTCAGATTGTCCCGGATGGCTCAGATCTAGCCGCTTTTGAATCGGACGGCCCGGATTAATTGTAAGCTTGATAATTCGATCCGGTTCCACTTCCGACTCAAGTTTGACCCAGTATGCCCTAGGTCCATGAACCTTTCATGCCTACAAAAATAGATCAGAAATTAAGTGGCCAAATAATCCAATTTAATGCAAATTTGCAATTAAGTCCAAAATAAGAGTAAGTTCTAAAACCTAGGGCAATTTCACAATTAAGCAATAAAAACATAGGTCAAACATGGATTTTAGCAACTCAAATAATCACTAAAAAGGTATCTATCACACACATAGACCGTGTCCTGAACCAAGTGTGAATAAGATGGTGAAGGGAATGGGGCACGACTCATTATAGTTGCTGAAGGGTTTCAGAATTATTTCTGAGGTCAACCGTTGATCTTTCGATTAATTGGGGGTCACGATGTACTACTAGGTGCCACTCATGATCGTTCTATAATTGGTTGATTATAGACGGCCAACATAAATCGAAAGCCTATTTAGTCACACGCACTACGAGTAATCCGAGGGATTTAAAATGAGTTGAAAATTGGATTTTCCAATCAAGAGAAATAAGTCGAATCTGAATTTATCAGAGGCGCATCGGAAGCTTAAAATGGCTAAGTCTTTTGAAGGCTTATTGGACGAATTAAATGAGTTTAATTCGTAACGGTTTTGGCTTGGTGTGGCCGGCCAAAGAGAGTGCCCACCCTCTTTGGTTTGGCCGGCCACAATAAAGGAGGGAAACCAATTTATTTGGTTTAAATTATAAAATAAATAAAGCGTGATTTGTTTTATAAAATTATGGATAAATAAATTTATATAAAGAAATTTATATAAAGAAATTTATATATAAAGAGATTTATTTTCATGGAAATTAAAATAAACCTTGGATTGGTTTATTTTATAAAATCAATTATGAATTGATTTTTCCATGATAAGAAAATTTTTTATAATAAATTTATTCTTTTTATGAAAAATTAAAATGAACCATGGATTGGTTTATTTTATTTTATAAAATCAATTATGAATTGATTTTTCCATGATAAGAAAATTTATATAGTAAATTTATTCTTTTTATGGAAATTAAAATGAACCATGGATTGGTTTATTTTATTTTATAAAATTAATTATGAATTGATTTTTCCATGATAAAAAAAATTTATAATAAATTTTATTCCATAATAAAAAGGAGGAGACATGGTTGTTTTTATTATAAATAGAGTTATAATAAAACTTGGTATAACGGAATAATTCATAGAAAAATTTATAAAGATAAATTTCTTATGAAAAATTTCATTAAGAGGAGACTTGGCGATAAAGAGGCTACTATATAAAGGTGCATAGGCAAGGCTTGGAAATTAATTCAAGTGATCAAGAATTCTTGCCTAGCCTCTCTTCCTCTCCTTCTCTCCCTCTCCCTCTCCAAGTGGGCGCCGACCCTAGAAGTTCCTCCTAGGGTTGCCGTGAGCCAACTCCACCAAGAAGGCACCGAAGAAGAAGAAGAAGTGGGTCGCGACTCCTTCCTTCCTTTCCCCGGAATCTTGATTTCGTTACTTGGTGGTTAGTTTCCATCTCTCTCTCTCTTGATATTCTTATTGTGCCTTTGGAGAATCTAGTAGTTCTTGTCGGCACGAAACTCGTGGCTTTGCGAAGTCATCCCGAAGAGAACTCGACGTGGACGCGAATAGAGGCGGAGCTTCCAAGGGACGCTACGGTTGGATCTCGTCCCTTACTTCGAGTTACGCGAGGTATTGAGTAAAATAGTTTACTTTCTGCAAAATTTTAATTTATGATCATGTCCACACATCATAAGGTTACATGCTAGATACGTGGTTAAAATAATTTGAGAAATTATTTATGCTAATTCTTCCGCTACACATAATTATTTTTTTAAATTACGAACCCGTATCCATGTCAACATGCACCCGGTCCCAACATAGCAGTCCTTCGCTAGGTCTTAGACTCCTAGCAGCCCTTTGCTAGGTGCCCAGTAGCCCTTCGCTGGGTCTTCGGTTCCTATGCCTAACAGTCCTTCGCTAGGTGGCTAGCAGTCTTTCGCTAGGACTTCAATCAGCACACTCAAGTAGCATGTTAGATAAACATAACATCTTAACTTTTGAATCCTTTGCCATTATCAAAACCCAGGTTCGACTTGGGTGCTGCCTGCACTAACAATCTCCCCCTTTTTGATTTATGGCAACCCGATTTAAAAAGTTAAGTTAATCAAGACAATTGATATTTAGTTTCCTCCCCCTCCCCCTAGGTTTTTCAAAGGCTCGTGGGGTTTGAAAATTTTCTAAGTCAAAATAATGGAAATAATTTTTCAATACTTAGAACATTTTTCAAAAGAAGTTTTAGAAAATATTTTCCAAAAATACATTTTGATTGGGCACTTAGAAATTTAGAAAAATAACTTAGTAGATATTTTCTAAAACATCTTTAGAAGCACTTTAAAAGTTTTCAATCTCTTTAGTACTTTTAGAAACTTAGAAACTTTTCTATTAGAGATAAGTACTTAGAGATATTTTAACCATAGCTTAAGTTTAAGTACTTAGAAAACACTTTTGAAAAACCTGCTTGGGTCAAATACTTAAAATCAATTTTGAAAACAATTTAGATCAAGTACTTATACTGTTTTGAAAAAAATAGGTTAAGTACTTTGAAAACAGTTTTGAAAAACTTAGAGTTAGTACTTTTAAACAGTTTTGAAAAAAAACTTAGAGTAAGTACTTTTAAACAGTTTTGAAAAACTTAGAGTAAGTACTTTTAAACAGTTTTGAAAAACTTAGCTTAAGTACTTTTTGAAGCAATTTAAACAATTTTGAGAAAAAAATTAGATTAAGTACTTTTTGAAGAAAGGATAAAGTTTTGAAAATTTTCAATTTTGTAAATTTTAAAGCTTCTCTCTTTTCCTGTCTCTCCCCCTTTGCCATATATCAAAAACAAAGCAATATAGCAATATGAATAACTTGCATGAGGATATAACAGATTGATGTGCTGTACTGAACCAAATCAAGATATAAACTGAATCAAACCAATTTCAATTATCACTTTAGGGTCCTGTCTAACCCAATTAGCTACTTACTAACTGTTATAAACAGTAGTTTTCGCTAGGGTTAGTCAAGTTAAGTGTTCTGTTCAAGTTAGATTTTCTAAACATGACACTTAACTTGATTACTGTTTAAGTTGTATTTAGTGCCCCAATTACTGCAGATGCACTGACTTAAAGCATCTTGAATTAAGGCAAAGACCTAAGCATCTCAACCCATTCTAGGTTATCAATCAAAAGTACCCTATGGTGCTTGTGAGATGCTGGCTTCTAGATCTATAGGTGCATGCAGTTCTAGGGTTAGGGCCTAGGCTATGTCCATTTGCGAAAAAGACCCTAGTTTTGAAGGGGGTAGTTTTTGAAAGAAAACTAAGTCGAAAATGATTTTTCAAATTAAGTAAAAGTTGATTTTGACATCAAGTAAAGCAGTTTTAAAATTATTTTAGAAACTGATTTTAAAAGCAAGTAAAGCAGTTTAAAAATAGAAAAATAGAGTAAACCTATTCTACTAAGTATAATCCTAAATAAAGATTAGATGATCAGGACAAGCAACTAGTCAACTCGATAAGTTAACTTGTCAAAATGAGGACCAGTGCAGTCATACTACAGTCAAATATAAGTCAACCCTACTGAGTAGGGTAAGTCAACCAGTCACTAGTACAATGCCAATCAAATCTAGGAGGAGGGACCGGGACGATCGGATGAGCCTGGCTGCCAGGATCGAAACAGTGCCATCATCTCGTGATATCGTGCGTCGCTAGTCTCCCTCTCGGCTCTGAGGGCATTCATATACTCAGTATAATAGCCCTGATTTGCTTCCATTTCTTCAGCATGATTTGCTTCCACTTCCTCCCGGAGGCTCTGGACCTGTGTCTCAAGTCGTGTCACTCTCTCGTAGAGTGTCGGTGGTGGAGGCTCGTCTATGTGCTCTCGAACCTCGGTTGCCAGATCTCCGACATCGACCTCAACATCCTCGTCAGAGTCGATCGGTGGTCCGGCTCGCTGGTGTCTCCACGACAAAACCCCGGTAGCCGAGACCTCTATACCATCTAGGGAAAAGTTCCTAAAACCTATCTCATCGAAGTCAGCCATCACGGTCATCTCACCATCAGTGATGTTACGACCGTGATGATGAAGAATGGAAGTGATGATGTGGCAATAGGGGGTGCGTACCCACCCTTGCGTTGTAACACTAGAGGCATATAGGATCGTATGGAACATGTGTAGTCCAATGTCGATATCAAGATGGTGGATCAGTGCATACAGAAGGAAGGTATGAAATGGTCGCATGGTCGCGACGTCCCTAGTGGATAATGGTAAGATGCAGCGGACTAGAACTCTATACAGAGCGTAGTCCTGCACCTGAAGGTCAACAGACTGAAATCGTCTGGCCAAAGGGTTTCTTGCGTCTCTATAAAAGTAGGAGTGTAGAGTGTCTAGGGTAATGTGAGAGTAGGGAGCATCAAAAGGAGGATCCCTAGGAGGGTAGCAGCAAAAGGTGGACTAGGAGAGTCGTAGTCCAAGAAATCGATTGAGCAAGGAGGGTGTGATTGTCAAGGGCATCCCTTGCATAGTAGTGACAAACATAAGATCATTCTGTCTAACTATTTTATTATAGAATTCTGCACATAGAGATGTGTTAATGGAATGAGTGCAGAATACAAGGTTATCTAGTTGGTAAAAGTTGATGACATTCATGGCTAGTGGACAAGATTGAGTGAAGAATTGTCTATTTAAGTAACTCGTTTTTATAGGCTTGTATGCCGTTCGAGCAAACTTATTACAAAGTTCTAAAGTTGGGAACATAGGATTGGGACTAGGTTCGGTACCGGGGTCTGATTGGTTTGCTCGGCGTTTTCTATGATAAGAAACATGCATTTAAAGGAAGGAATTTAAGAAAAATAATTTTAAATGGGTAAGAAAAAGGAAAAAATTATACCAAGTAGCCGTTCGGGGAGGCATGGTCGAGGTTGAGGGAGCAAGAAGGTCACTTGGTCGCCTTGGAAGGAAAAGAGTTAGAGAGAAGAAAGGATTTGGGTGTGGCAAGATGAGGAGATTCGGGAGCCTTATATAGGCACTTTGGCTGTAACGACCCGGAAAATTCTCTTAATATTCTATGAAAATATTGAGCATGTTTAGATAATTTTCGAAGGATCTAGAAGTATTGATACGAACTTTGGGCTAGAAAATCCGTGTTTTCTCATTTAAATTGAGAAAACTAAGTACTAATGGGCCTTATATGGGCCTTTCTAGCACCATAATTATTGTTGGATTTTAGGGAAAAATTAGTATAAATATAAATAGTTTAGGAAAAATTAGTATAAATATAAATAGATTTAATTAGACATATTAGCATGATTAGGGGTAAGTCTTAGCTTAATTTTCCTACTTAAATCGAGAAATTAGGTACTAATGGGCTTTAAATGGGCTCCAAAAATGGGTATTAATTAGGTGAATTTTATATAAATATAAAAGAATTTTATTTAGGAATATTAGCATAATTATGGGGGATTTTAGGGGAATTTTTGAAATAAAAGGGAATTTTCAAAAATTAGAAAAAGGGGTTTAAATAAAATAAAAATAAAGGTGCATGGGCCAAGGATTGAACCTTGGACCTCTTGTACAACCATGAATGCTTTAACCAACTAACCTAGCAAGGAATTCTTATGAGGAAAGGAAGTGGATGATGGTTAAGTAGTAGAAGAAGATGAAGGGCCATGGAAAACTCTTCATTTGCCTCTTTAAAGGAGCTATAAAGAGGGGGTTTGGGGGGTTACTTCTCTTCATCATCAAGTGCATTTGCTCCCCTCCTCCCTCCTCATTCTAGCCAAAACTCTAAGGAAGAGTTTCCCCTTGGAAAAGCTTCCACCAAGGCTCCATCACTCAAGATCTAAAGTTCTTACAAGGATTCAAGGACTAGGTGTGGTTAAGAGACATCAAGTCTTCTTCCTTCTCTCCATCCAAGGTCTAAAAATTTAGAAACCCCAAGGTAAGACTCCCTCACCTGTGGTATAATAGTTATCTATGATTTCCATGATTTTTAGCAGGATATATGGGTTAGTTCTTGGATGTGATGTTGAAAGGAAAGAAAAACCAAGGTCCTTAAGTTTATGGATTTCGGACAGCATGATTTAAAAGTCTATAAATATGCTAAAAATATTTATAATGTTATTTGATGTTCCCTCATGATGTGTAGGAGTTAAATATAATTTTTGGAAATTTTTGGAGTAGCCTAGAGACCCTATGGGTTTCGGCCAACAACAAGGAAAGAAAAATCCAAGACCCTAGGTTTGTGGCTTTCGGCCACCATGATTTTGAGGTCTATAATTATGCCAAAAATCCTGATAAAGTTGTTTAAGGTTCCCTTATGATTTTTAGTAAGTAAATATAATTTTTTGAAATTTTTGGAGGACCCTAGAGACCCTATGGGTTTCGGCCAACAACAAGGAAAGAAAATCCAAGACCCTAGGTTTGTGGGATTCGGCCACGATGATTTTGGGGTCTATAATTATGCCAAAAATCTTGATAATGTTTTTTAATGTTCCCTTATGATGTTTAGTGAGTAAATATAATTTTTGGGAATTTTTGAAGTACCCTAGAGACACTATGGGTTTCGGCCAACAACAAGAAAAGAAAACCAAGAACTCTAGGTTTGTAGATTTCGGCCACCATGATTTTGGGGTCTATAATTATGCCAAAAATCTTGATAATGTTTTTTAATGTTCCCTTATGATGTTTAGTGAGTAAATATAATTTTTGGGAATTTTTGGAGTACCCTAGAGTACCCTAGGGTTTCCGCCAACATGAAGGACCCATGTGTAAGGTTGGTTTTAAACCCTAAGTATATGTTTTTATGTTTTATCATTATATAAGGGAGATGAAGGGTGTTTATGTGAATGTTTCACATGGGCTAGATACCCTATAGGTTTCGGTCAAGTACCCTATTAGGGTGGAAAGCTAGGACTTATTTCAAGTAAGGGCCCAATGGCCCTATGGTAAGGTATGGGTAGGGTTTAAGCAATTGATTTGGCGTTTTAATGGAATTTCTCCATGCCCCATGGCCTGGAAGTTTCGGCCAAGGATCTAACCTAGGACTAGAGTTGGGTTAAACCTACCAAGATGCTTGGGTATAGGTTATTAGGAGGTATGCTTAAGTAAGGTGGAAGAATACCATGTTAACTAAACCTTTAGCTTATAAGTCATGAAATATATGTTAGGTCATAGAATGTTTAGACATGTGCCATGATTTAGGAATGATATGTATGTATGACATGATGTATGAATGATATGTATGTATGCCATGTCTTATGAATGATATGAATGTATGCCATGCTTGTGTGTGTATGCCATGCTATATGAATGATGTGTACCTATGCCATGTCTAATAATGAAAATGATGAATGAAGGTTAAGTATGATGAATGAATGAATATGCTATGCATGATGATGCCTTTAAGGCATAATGATGATGAAAGAATGATGAACGAATGAATATGCTATGAATGATGATGAATGAAGAAGCATATGAAAGCATTTATTTTATTTTATGGGCTTGTACCGGACCTAAGTAAGGTCCACGGTTCTGGACTACCGATGATGCTGTCCACGGTTCGGGACTACCGATGATGCTGTCCTTACGGTTCGAGACTACCGATGAAGCTGTCCTTACCCTAGTAGGTCGAGATTAGCTACCTCGTATTTACTTAGGGATGCGCGCATATGATGAATGAATGTGGTACAAGCCAGGGCCCAATGAAAGTTATGATTATGTTAAAAGCATGTTTTCAAGATTAAACATCCTTATATATATATATATATGCACGATTGTCACATGCATCCATTCATGTTATGCATTATGTTATGAAAAGTATGTTTACGAAAAGTATGTTATGAAGGTATGTTCATGCCATGATTTCATTTATGTTTATGCCATGATTTTATTTATGTTTATGCCATGATATTATTTGTGTTTATGCCATGATATTATTGATGTTTATGCCATGATTTTATTTATGTTTATGCCATGATATTATTTGTGTTTATGCCATGATATTATTTATGTTTATGCCATGATATTATTTATGTTTATGCCATGATATTATTTATGTTTATGCCATGATTTTATTTATGTTTATGTCATGATATTATTTGTGTTTATGCCATGATATTATTGATGTTTATGCCATGATTTTATTTATGTTTATGCCATGATATTATTTGTGTTTATGCCATGATATTATTTATGTTTATGCCATGATATTATTTATGTTTATGCCATGATGTTATTTGTGATTATGTCATGACTTTATGCTAGGTTAGAATGCCATGCTTTAATTATGTTTATGCTAAGTTAGGACGCCATGAGTTTATTGATGTTTATGTTAGTTTAGGATGCCATGATTTTATGCTAGTTTAGAATGCTATGCTTTAACTATGTTTATGTTAGTTTAGAATGTCATGCTTTAATTATGTTTATGCTAAGTTAGGACGCCATGAGTTTATTGATGTTTATGTTAGTTTAGGATGCCATGATTTTATGCTAGTTTGGAATGCTATGCTTTAACTATGTTTATGTTAGTTTAGAATGTCATGCTTTAATTATGTTTATGATAAGTTAGGATGCCATGAGTTTATTGATGTTTATGTTAGTTTAGGATGCCATGGTTAATTATGTTCATGTTATGCTAGAATGCCATTATTTTGTTCATGCTCATGCTAGTATGGGATGCCATGATTGTAATTAGATTTATGCCATGATTTTATTTATGTCTATGTCAAGTATTATGCCATGCTATGAATGTTTACGATGTTTATGTTATGTCAAGAATTATGCCATACCCGAATGTTTATGGTTATGTTTATGCCATGCTATGAATGGGGTGAAGCTATGTCCATGACATGTCAAATGAATGCTAAGTGATGTTAAGGATGTTGTTCTAAGTAAAGCGCTAAGAGTGCTAATGTTTCATATGTTTATGATTAAGTGACGGACGGTTTTAGTGAGTAGGAAAGAGTCTTACTAAGCCTGTGTGCTTATAGTTTTATTTTCTTATACCGCAGATCACGCAAAGGAACAGTAAGGAAGCAGCAGGAGGGCATTGCAGAATGTGTGTGATAGTGACTTGGCCAAGAGACCATATGTTTGCTTGTCTTATGATAGAACTTTACCTTTACTACTAAGTACTTGAATATGACTATGACTCTATGATATGATGCTAAAGTATGACAGAATGCTAAAGTATGACATGATGCTAAGTATGTTATGATGCTAGGAATGGTAGAAAGTGCATGTAGGTGTAAGTTTAAGGTTTTCCGCTGCATTATGATGTCTACATGCCCTAAGTATGTTAACGTAACACCGCTTTATGGTGGTCAAAGAAAAAAAAAGCGGGTGTTACATTGGCTAGGGCGCCCAGGAGCTCCCGGGCGCCGGGGACAGGAGCTTCTGCCTTTGGCAGTGTCCTAATGCTGGTCGGGGGCGCCCGCAATGGCCCGGGCACCCCGATCAGATTTGGATGGCAGCATTGCTACCTTTGACCGGTACTGGGGGCGCCCGCAGGGGCCGGGGCGCCGTGGTTAAGTGATAATGGCAGGTTTTTTGCCTTGAGAGAAGTGAAAGTGTTGTGCGGGGCGCCCGAGGAGTCACGGGAGCCCGGGTTAGGTGTGAATTGACAACTTTGTTGTCTTGTTGACCATTTGACCATGGTTTAATTATTTTGACCATGGTATGACTACTTTGACCATGATTTGACTGCTTTGACTATGGTTTGACTGCTTTGACTATGGTTTGACTACTTTGACCATGGTTTGACTAGTATTAGGTCAATGTCGTTCTAAACTATAGGATTTAATGTTTGTATTTAAAAAACAATGCAGGTATTAAATGAAATTCAATTAAGTTAAATTTTACCGTCTCACCCAATCTAGGGTTATCAATCACGTTTGCCTTATGGGTTTTGTGAGACAGGTTTTGGTAGATAGAATTAGTTTGAAAAATTATGATTTATTTTTAAAAAAAATTGAATTAATTTTGAAAATAGTTGATTTTGAGTTTATTTAAAAAAAATGTTTGAATCTACAATTAACTGAAAATTTGTGTTAGAATCGAATTTAACAAAGAATAATTTGAATTTGAATTTCAAAAATTGGCTTCCAGGTCTTGGCGAGGCACTAGGCCTTCTTTGGCCGTAGCCTTATTGGATCATCAACCCTTTCCTTGACAAAGCCTTTTAATGAAATTTCATTTTCAAAATTATTTTTTGAAAAATTCTGGTCTAACTAGTTTGGGTCTTGGATCGGTAGCTTCGGCTAGTTTCACCAATCTAAAGAGACCAAGTAGAGTATACTTGACCTTATTAGAAGAGGCTTCCCTAACGTACTATCATCTCACCGTCACCCAATACTATGTTGTTCAAATTTCAGTTAAGTTGGTTCAGTCCTTAAACTAACCATTCCTAAGTCTAAGCATGGTAAATTACAGAAATTAAATAAACAAGCAATCATGCAATTTAAAAACAAGAATTGAAATTTATCTAACTATAAATATTGTTTTTAATTTGGCTCCCCCTGGACTAAAGCCACGATAATGATTCGGCAAGATGTGAATCTTGTCCTTGGGGATCCAATACTGATTTGATCCAGTTTGTTTGTTCAGGCACAGTTTGGGTACCCATGCCTGAACTTTAGGTCTGGACTGGTTCAGTACAGCATAGTTGGATCTTTGTCTAGATTTGGTTCTATAGCCTAGTCCGGATCGATTTAGAACCGACTTCTGTTTTCCAAGAATCATGTCAAGACCCTTGGAACCAGAAGTGAACCGTTCTAAGGCTGATATAAGGTCCTTGACTTGAGTTTTCAAGGAGGAGTTCTCTTTCTCAAGTTTTTCAACTTGAGTAGAGGTTCCTTCTTGAACCTTCTCAGTTAAGGATCAAGAGTCAGCTCCCTCTTTCAGGAGTTTTACTTCCTGTCAGAGAGATTCGACTCGGAGTTTAGCTTTCGCCAAGTCTCGAGAAAGATAGGAAATTAATTCATTTAACTGATTTCTTGAAAAACCACTTATAGTTATTTCGCCGTCCTTTGAGAATGTAAGTTTGCCATCGTCCGGCTCCGTCTCTGACTCGGTCTCGATTTCTTCTGAGGCGGTTAGTGCGAGCAGGTTCGACTGTGGGACCTCTTCTTCGGAGGAGGAGGAGGACTCGTCCCACATTGCTGAAGTGCCTTCTTCTTTCTAGTCTTCTTTGTTTCCTTCAGGTTGGGGCATTCAGTCTTGTAGTGGCCCTTCTTCTTGCACTCGTAACAGGTCACGTTGGGTTTGTTCTTTTCATTTGAGGGTTCAGCTTGTTCTTCCTTTCTTCAGCTGGCTTTTCTTCTGTTGGTCTGGTTTTTTAGCTCTTTGTAGTAGTCCCGGGCTAGCCGAACCAACTTAGGCCGATTTCCCTCGCTGTCTTCTGAGTCTGAATCTGAATCAGACTCGGGTGCAGGTTGAGGCTTCTTCTTGGTTGTCTTTCCAGCTTTACCTGCAACAAAGGCAATGCCTTTCCCGGCCAGATTGCAGTTAGTCTGCTCATGCAATTCTAATTCAGAAAATATTTCATCTAACTTAATTTTTGAAAGATCCCTTGAAACTTTGTATGCATCTACCATAGATGCCCATAAGGTGTTTCTTGGGAAAGCGTTAAGGGCGTACCTTATTAGGTCTCGGTTTTCTACCATGTGACCGATGGTGTGTAGACCATTCATCAGCTCCTGAATTTTGGCGTGGAGCTGAGCAGCTGATTCGCCGTCGTTTATCTTGATGGTATACAGCTTGTTCAGCAGAAGGTCTCTCTTGCTGATTCGGGTGTCGGAGGTTCCTTCGTGTAGTTTGATCAGCTTACCCTAGAGTTCTTTGGCGCTGTTGAATGGACCCACCCGGTTTAGCTCCTCTTTGGTTAGGGCGCATTAGAGTGTTTGTGTCGCTTTGGCATTGACTTCAATTTTCTTTTTGAGAGCAGCGCCCCATTCAGTGTATGATTGTTGTACTCCGTCAACATTCCTTGGTATTTCCAGTCCTGACTGGATGATTATCCACATGTCCACCTGAGTTTTCAGGTGGACCTCCATTCTGCTCTTCCAGTAGGAGAAGTCCTCCCCACTGATGAGCGGCGGTCTTGCGGTACTGTAGCCTTCTTGCCTGGCCATTTAAGAATTTATCTGAAAAAGATAGAAAAAAGGAGAAAATGTCCCAAGACTTGGTCTTGGATTAGCAGTGCGGGACAAAGAAGAATAAAATTATCGAGTGGTGTTGCACCGGTCTCAATTAACGATAAGAATTAAAAAAATTCGGAAAAAATTTGAAAAATTCTCAAATTGGTGGTTGCACCAAATTTGAGCTTCCCCGCTCTGATACCACTTGTTGGATCGAGAATAACGATAGAGGGGGGGGGGTGAATATCGTAAAACGTTTTCGGATAAAACTTTAAGAGAATAAGCAGCGGAAATTAAAAACACAAAGAAAGACACGAACATAAGGATTTACTTGGTTCGGAGTCGCGGTCGGCTCCTACTCCAAGGCCCACGGTCGTTGACCTTTTACTACGGGCAATTCTATAATGCACAAAGTGTTTTACAGAGAATGGTACAGCAATTTTACAGTAAAGGAAAACAGAGTTATTCTTCGTGATCGACGCCTGGTATGGATCGTACTTCGGTGCGTAAGGTCGTCATCAGCGCTTCAATTTCGAGATAGAAGGCTTCTGGAGTAGAGCGCTTGAGTCGAAGAGCATAGTAGCGTTGGAAAGATATGTTGAGAAGGCTAGGGGGTCGAGTCCTTTATATAGTGAACCTAGGGGCGCACAGGACGTTGGGGGCGCCCTCTACGTGTCACCTAATCCGGTAAACTCTCGGTCAGCCGTTATCCCTCCAGTATAGGGCTGAGGTTTGACCGGGGGCGCCCGGGACGCAGGGGGCGCCCGGGACGCAGGGGGCGCCCGAGTTGACTCGGTCTGCTGGCTTCTCGCTGGCTTGACTCTATCCGCTTCGTTGGCTTGAGTCTGGGGCGCCCGGAGCATCCGGGGGCGCCCGGGAGCACGGGGGCGCCCGGGAGTATGAGGGCGCCCCCCCCCCAGTGAGCTTCTGATGCGTTTTCTTGCTTAACTTGTTTTGCCTTGACCTTGGGGGCACCCGAGACACTGGGGGCGCCCTACCCAGCTGCTTGCCCCTCTCCTTTGGGGCGTTCTGAGCTGCAGAAACACATTCCTTCAGTCCCGCATCCAAGGTTAGTCCAAAACAACACAAAGCAATAAAATATTAGGTTTATACAGCCTTAGCTATCTTGGTTCTGACTTTGGGTCTCCTAAATGGAGCCCTAGGTCGAACAGACGCCTACTGTTCCCTCGACGGGGAACGCGTCCTCACCTACTCCTCTCAGGAGAATTTACCTGTTGCCAACCTGCTCCTCCGGTTGGACTTTTGCCCAGCAGTCCTTCGCCAGGTGCCCAGCTGTCCTTTGCCAGGTCTTCAGTACCAAGCAGTCCTTCACCTGGTGCCTACCAGTCCTTTGCAAGGTCTTCGGTACCAAGCAGTCCTTCGCCTGGTGCCTAGCAGTCCTTCACTAGGTCTTAGACTCTTAGCAACCCTTTGCTAGGTGCCCAGTAGCCCTTCGCTGGGTCTTCGGTTCCGATGCCTAGCAGTCCTTCGCTAGGTGCCTAGCAGTCCTTCGCTAGGACTTCAATCTGCACACTAAAGTAGCATGTTAGATAAACATAGCATCTTAACTTTTGAATCCTTTGCCATTATCAAAACCCAGGTTCGACTTGGGTGCTGTCTGCACCAACAAAGTGCTAGTTGAGGCTTCTTCTTGGGAATTATTTCTTGAGTTTTACCAGCAACGAAAGCTATACCTTTCTCGACCAAAGTAGTATTAGTTTGTTCATTGAGTTCTAGTTTAGAAAATAACTCATCTAATTTTATTTCTTAGAGATTCCTAGAAATCTTGTAGGCATCCACCATAGATGCCCACAGTGAGTTTCTCATAAATGAATTCAAAGTATACCTTATTAGGTCATGGTTTTCAAGCTTGTGACCTATCGTGTGCAACCCGTTAATTAGCTCCTAGATTCTGGTGTGGAGTTGAGCTGTAGTCTCTCCGTCATACATTTTTATTGTATAGAGTCTGTTGAGCAACAGACCTCTTTTGCTGATCCTGGTGTCGGATGTGCCTTCGTGCAGCTCGATCAGCTTGTTCTAGAGCTCCTTCGTGTTGTTGAAGGGTCCTACACGGTTCAACTCCACTTTTGTTAGGTCGCACTGCAATGTTTGGGTCACTTTTGCATCAGCCTCGATCTTTTTCTTTAGTGGGTCGTCCCACTCGGTATAGTGTTGCACCACGCCTTGTGCATTTTTAGGAATTTCTAGCCCAGACTAGATAATGATCCATATGTCCACTTGAGTTTTCAGGTGGACTTTCATCCTGCTTTTCCAATAGGAGAAATCTTTTCCACTGAAAAGAGGGGGTCTGGCCATGCAGTATCCCTCTTGCATGGCCATTAAATTTTTAACTGAAAAAGAAAAAGAAGAAAACTCATTCCATGACTGAGTCATGGATTAGTAGGGCGGGAAGAATATTAATAATAAAAGAAATCGAGTGGCGTTGCACCAACCTCGATTAACGAGAAAGATTCGAGCGAAAAAAAATTTGAAATTTGAAAATCTGAAAAAAAAAAATTCTCAAACTGGTGGTTGCACCAAATTTGAGCCACCCACTCTGATACCACTTGTGAGATCGGATTGAATCGATAGAGGGGGGGTGAATTTTGATAGTTAAATTTTCGGAGATAAAGAGAGTAATTGCGCAGCGGAAAAAGCAAAAACAATCGCTAACAAGATTTGTTTTTACTTGGTTCGGAGTCGCGGTCGGCTCCTACTCCAAGGCCCACAGTGCTTGACCATTTACGATGGATAGTTCTATATTTTCGTAAAAGATTACCAGTTGAGTACAAATATAGAATTAAAAAGGAGTTAAAACACTTTAAATGAAAATTAGCTTTTACTGACGACCGGAGAAGTTGGAAGTTTCAGAGCAGCGGGTTATCGTCAGCACTTGAATTGCGAGTACGGAACTTGTCGGAGCGGAGTGCTTGAGCGTAAGTGTTGAATGCAATTGATATTGAAGCCTTGGGGGTGAACCCCCTTTTATAGTGTTAACAGGGCCGCCTGTGTTGAAGGGGGCGCCTGACATGTGGCCTCTTCTGCGTGATCCTCAATCCGCAGACTTGGCCAGCGCTTATCCCCTTCACTAGGGCGCCTGAGTTAACTTGGGCGCCTGTGTTAACACAGGCGCCTCAATGACTTGGTCTTAGGCTTGCGTGGTAGTTTGCTTAGAATGGCTGGAATCCCTCTTTGGCTGGGGTGCCTGTCTCAACACAGGCGCCTAGCCTAGTGAGGCACCTCACTCCATTGAGGCGCCTGAATGCAGAAACCTTCATTCCTTCGTTCCTGCAATCAGGGTTAGTTCCAAAACACAAGAAGCATATAATTGATAAAATTAAACCATGTTTTACAGTGTAAGCTGTCTTGGTTATGACTTTGGGCATCCCAAATGGAACCTTAGGCCGAACCGACGCCTAATGTTCCCTCCTATGGGGAACGCATTATCACCTACTCCTCTCAGGAGAATTTATCTATTTGCCAACCGGCTCCTCAGGTTGGACTTTTGCCCAGCTTCACTCACCAGGTCTTAGTGCCCAGCTTCACTCACCAGGTCTTCTGTGCCCAATCCCCAACCAGGTCTTAGTGCCCAGCTTCACTCACCAGGTCTTCTGTGCCCAGTCCCCAACCAGGTCTTAGTGCCCAGCTTCACTCACCAGGTCTTAGTGTCCATCTTCACTCACCAGGTCTTAGTGCCCAACCTTACGTCAGGACTTAGTTGCCCCGCCCGCGGCCAGGACTTAGTGCCTAGTGTACCTAGGACTTTACCTGCACACTTGGTTAGCATTGTTAGATCATAACATAACCATATCTTCTGAACCCTTTGCCATTATCAAAACATAGGTTTGACTTTGGTGCTTCCGACACCAATAAAATGGTGGTTTCATCAAAGTTTGAGCAAATTCACTCTGATACCACTTGTGGGATCGTTGAGAGAGATAGAGGGGGGGGTGAATATAGCTTTCTAAAAATTCTCGGATTTAGGAAAAGTATATGTAGCAGAAAGAAAAACACAATACTAACACATTTGTTTTTTACTTAGTTCGGAATCTGTGACAACTCCTACTCCAAGGCTTACGGTCCTTGACCGTTTACATTGAGCAATTCTATAAGTCTCAAAATGTCGTTATATAGATGCAAACTGAAGTACAAAAGAAATGACAAATTATACCGACAACTCTTGACTGAAATGAAAAGGAAGTGTTTTGTTGTCGGAGCAGCATTTCATCAATTTTGAACTGCTTTGCCACAGCAAACTTGAGCACAAATGGTGTAGAAAGATGATGTTTGAAGTTGTGGTCAAAACCCCTTATATATAGACATACGGGTACCTCCTATTCTGGGGAGCACACCCTCTCCTACTCCACTCTGGAGAAGTTACCTATTGCCAACTGGCACCTTAGGTTGGACCTTTGCTCGATCTCCGAAGCTTTCGGATCTCAAGACGTTTGTACCTCAACCTGTCCCTACTTTTGTTCGTTGTCCTCTCTCGGCTATGACTCCTGCCCGATCTTCCTAATTAGTTCTTTGGTGCTCGACCCCTTGTCAGGTTTTTGTGCCTAGTCTTCCAAACTAGGTCTTCGTGCTCAACCCTTGGTTAAGTCTTCGTTCGTAGTTCTCGACCAGTTCTTCGGTGCCTAATCCTTGGTCAGGTCTTCATGCCCAGTCCTCGACCAGGACTTCGTGCTCAAACCTATTGAAGGGATTTATGTTTATCAACAAAAATACACTAAGGAACTACTTAAAAAATTTGGCATAGAAAATAACAAAGTAATAAAAACACCCATGGCAATAAATCTAACCTTAGACAATGACTCAAATGGTAATCTAATTGACATAAAATACTACAGAAGTTCCATAGGTAGCCTAGTATACCTAACTGCAAACAGATTTGACATTTTATTTATACATAGCATGTGTGCTAGATATCAGACCTATGCAAAACCCATTTTAAAATCCTAGGTTTTTTTACTCAAATTATGCTAGCTATAAACTATAGGATTGGTGCTGTCGATAGAGAGGGGGTGAATATTGACTATCATGATCTTTTATCTTCTCGTCATTCATTCGTTCAAATTAATTAAAATCCTTAATAGCACAGCAGAATAAAATAAATAAAAGGAAACACAAAGATGACATGCGGGATTTATTTACTTGATTCCCAAACCCCCAGGGGTAGTACGTTCAAGACCTATGTACTCAGCATGAGTCCACTAATGGCCGTTCGTTCGTTCAATAAGTACAACCTAAAAAGATGATGAAATATTGATTATAAATAATAACAATCAACCCAAAAGTTAATGAAGACCACCACCAATCTAGAAGTCCGAATTGTAGAGCACTTCCTCCTGGAGCCTCCCTAGTCATAGAGCATTGTTGCAGCACTTATCTTTCACAGACAGAGAAGTAGAATGATGAAAGTGATGTTTTTAATACAATGCTTGAGCCCCTTTCTGTAACGCCCGCCTTTTTCCCACACCATCTAGTGTGGCGAGAGAGCGGCGTTACGCTAAACATACATGCACATATAAAACATCTTAATGCAGCGGAATAATTTTTTTCTTCTATACATGCTTTTAACCATGCAACAATTACATGAATCATCTATACATGCCTAAGTTGTCATTCATGAACCTGGTGTCATTGGACTTATCATATTAACGACATGCATAGCTTCATGATATAACCATCCCATAACTTATTCATAATCATCATAAGGGGCAAGTAACTTATCCATAAACATCATGAGTCTTAAGTCATTCTTTATGCATAACCATTTTAAGCATAGCATGGAATCTAAGGAAGCATTTCAAAACCCAAGACATGCGATATGTGTAAATAAAAGAATCCTTTGCCATGTCACCACCACACACACACATGCTCTTGCCCCTCCTGCTGCTTCCCTTAGTAACCTCTTGCTTGATCTGCGGTATAAGAAAAATAAAACTATAAGCACATAGGCTTAGTAAGACCCTTTCCTACTCACGAAAATCCATACGTCACATATTCATAAACATGAAACAGTTGACATTGCATAATTCCGAACATAAAACATAAACTTAACACATACCTATCATGGCATAATTCTTGACATCACCATCAACATAAACTTACTTATCATAGCATAATTCTTAACATGAACCTTTGCATAAACATACTTATCATAGTATCATTCTTAACATCAGCATAAGCTTAAGCATACTTATCATGGTATCATTCTTAGCATGAATCATAAACATAAACATACTTTTCATGGCATCATTCTTAACATAAACATAAGCTTAAGCATACTTATCATGATATCATTCTTAACATGATTCATAAACATAAACATACTTTTCATGGCATAATGCATAAAATGAATGAATGCATTAGTCAAATGCGTATATCATAAGGATGCTTAATTTGAAAACCATAGTTATAAATACTTGAACATAATCATAACATCATGGGGGTCCCCGGCTTGTACCACATACATACATCATAAGCGCTCATCCCTAAGTAAATACGAGGTAGCTAGCCTCGACCATCTAGGGTAAGGACAGCTACGGTAGTCCTAGAACCGAGGCGTTCTTAAGGTGCCCATCCCTGTTGGACAGCTGCGGTAGTCCCAGAACCGTGGATAGCATCGGTAGTCCAGAACCGGGGCGTTCTTAAGGTGCCCATCCCTTGAACCCTTACATCGGTCTGGAACAAGCCCATTCATAAAAATAAAATATTTCACATGCTTCATCATTCATAGAACATTCTTAGCATAATCAAATCTTGTTTCATGAAACTTGACATAAGAATAGGAACAGCTGCGGTAGTTCCAGAACCGTGGACAGCTACGGTAGTCCAAAACTGAGGCGTTCTTAAGGTGCCCATCCCTTAGCATGAAATAAACATACTTGACATTTCATCATTCATACTTAACATCATGATGCCTTAAAGGCATGAACATTCATCATCATTCATTATCTTCATTCATAAGGTATGTCATGCATACATCATTTTGTCTTAGAGCCATGATCATCATTTTCAATCATCATCTTCATTCTTAAACATGACATACGTACATATCATTCATAAGGCATGACATACATACATATCATTCATAATGCATGGTATACATACATATCATTGCTAAAGCATGATATACATACTTAATTAGCATCTTAATTCATAAAACATGCATGGTCATGGTACATAGGAAAACATGCCTAGATCTTTTCATACATGATACATTTCCTTAGGCTCATGGCACGTGGTCTAAATATTTATGAATCATTATAGCACATGACCTAACCTACAAGTCATGACACATAAGCTAGGGTTTTAAGTGGCCTAAAAATTCTTCCAACATAATTAAACATATACATACATTATAGTAACCCATAAACATGCATCCTTGTGATCTTAACCCAACCCAAACCCTAAACCTTGGGTGTTGGCCGAATGTTCCATGGCATGAGGCTCCATCATTCAATCAATAGGAAGGGTTCCATAAGTAAAAGAACATCCATACATTACATACAAGACCATAGGGAGCCATCAACCCCATAATTGGAGTTACCCCTAAATCCTAGCCCTATTTTGGGACCTTGGCCGAAACCCTAGAGGGTCACAAGCACATGGAAAAAAATTCCTATCATTCATTGGGATCCATTAAATCATAGGAAAACATAATAAACATGCTTGAAAGGTTAGACCTTATCCTATCCATGACATGTTGACATGGGCCGAAACTCTAGGGAACTTTAGGGTGCCACAAACTTTCCCTCAATCATAATCTATGCCTTACTTATCATAATAAAACATTTAGGTACACAAAAGAGAGTTTACATCATCCCTAAGCCCAAACATCAACCTTGGCCGAAACCCTAAAGGCTCCACTTCATGGTTTTCTCAACTTAAATCTTAAACAAAAGTCTAAATCTTGATAGGCATCAAAGAATAATTATACCACAGGTGAGGGGGTCTTACCTTCCTTGATCTTGCTTAGAAACCTTGAATAGAAAATAAAAAGAAACTTCCTTGACCCTAAACTTCTCCTTAGCCCTTATAGCCTTGTAGAAGGCCTTGGATCTTCAAGATGGAGTCCTTTGTGAAGCTTTTCCAAGGGAGAATCTCCTTGGTGATTTTTGGCAAGAAGAAGGAGGAAGAGGGAGATGGGATTTCGGTGGTGGGTGGAGGAAGGAGGAAGAAGAGATCTATTTATAATGCCCTTTTGTCTCTTCACAAGTGCCTTTTCATCTTCTTCACATGGTGACTCTTCACTTCCTTAAGCCTTAACCAAAATCCACTTCATTCTCTACTAGCACTCCCTTGCTAGGTGAATTGGTTAGTGCATGCATGGTGTTACACTAGGTCCCAGGTTCAATCCTTGGTGCATGCACTTTATTTTTATTTTTATTTTATTTTATTTTTCTTTTAATTTCGGCAATGCCCCCTAACGCCTACCAATAACCATGCTAATATTCCTAATTTAAATCCATTTCTATTTATATTAAATTCTACCTAAAATCCACTAATAACCATGGTACTAGAAAATCCCATGTAAGGCCCATTAGAACTTAGCTTCTTATTCTATATCGAAAATCATGGATCATCATGCTACGGTTTATACTAGTGTCCCTATGTTCCTCGAGAATCTTTCTAGGCATGGTCAATATTTTTAAAGAAAATATTGAGAAAATTTTCTGGGTTGTTACAATCCCCCATACCTCGTGAAAGTTCGTCCTCGAACTTAGAATAGCTCCGGATACTTCCGTCTCATCTCGTCTACGCGTTCGCAGGTAGCTTCCTCGAACCATTGACTCTGCCATAGGACCTTGACTAAGGGTACCTCCTTGTTCCTTAGTTTCTTGACTTCCCGATCCAAGATCTGGATAGGTCAGCTTTCATAACTTAGGTCCTCCTGAACTTGTAATGTCTGTGGCTCGATCACTTGGTCCATATTGGAATACACTTCTTAAGCATTGACACATGGAACACATTATGAATAGCTAACATCTCCTGAAGCAGCTCTAGCTCATATGCCACATTGCCAACTCTTTTCAGGATCAGGTACGGTCCCACATATCGCGGACTCAGTTTTCCTCTCTTCCCAAATCTCGTCACCCCTTTCATAGGAGCCACTTTGAGGAACACCATGTAACACCCCAAAATTTCTCCCATATGAAATATGATGAATTCATGAAACATTGTTATGAAATGTTATGATTGGCTTGGTTAGTGTAGAAAGGAGGAAGCAAGAATCAAACCTTGAACCTCCTAGTCGCACTAATCATGTCATAACCAATGCACCAAGCAATGTTTCCTGTTGAGACAATAAGAAACATTCTTGTTAAAGCTAGGGAAGTGAAGAGACATGTCCCTTCATGAGAAAAGTATAAATAAGAGAGGGAGAGGTTGGAATAACTTCCTCTCTTCTTCTTCCTCACTCTCCCCATTCCAAAACCGAGACACCCTCTTCCCCTTCTCCCTTTTCATTTTCGAAAAACACACCCTAGGGTTCTAACCCTAGGGAATTGGAAGGAAGAAGATCCCATCCAAGGATCTTGCCCTCTACTAGGGCTAAGGGTTCTAGAGAAACTTTAGCAAAGGAAACTCTCACTCTTACTTCAACCAAGGGTACCCTAAAGATTTAGAGAAGGTGAAATTCAAGCAAAAGGATGTAAGTATCCCCTCGCCTGCAGTGTAATTGTTGTGTATGAATTCCTTCTTCTTTTAGTTTTCGAAAATGGAGGTTTTACCCTTGTGTAAGTTTCGACCAACACCCAAAGAGGAGGCTTTGGTTACTTCTTGATGCATGAGGAGAACCCTTGGGACTTAGGGTATACCTATATGTTGATTTCCTTCAAGTTGTGATAACAAAAATTAGGGTTTGCACCCCCTACAAGTTTCGGCCATGGATGGGAAAAACTAGGGTTTAGGGTTGTATGATTTCCTATGATATATCTATGCTTAGTAGTGTAGACAAAGTGTTTGTGTAAATGTTTGTGTGAAAGTTGCTTTCAAGAACCCTAGTTTCCCCTACCCTTGACTTTCGGCCAACCCTAGAAGAATTAGGGTTTTGGGTTGCATAATTATCCTATGATGTAATCTATGCTTAATAAGTGGCATGATGTGTACGTGAGGTGTTTGTGTAAATGCTTGTGTGAATGTTGATTTCAAAAAAACCTAATTTCCCCTACCCTACACCATTCGGCCAACACCCTAAAGTTAGGGTCTGTGAAGGTTGATTACCCCATGATGTATGCTATGCTTAGTATGATACATGATATATATATATGTGATGATTGTATGGGATGTACCCTATGAGATATGCTTATGTTTGGGATGATGATATGTATATGCAAGTGATGTTTAAATGGAATGTTTGATTTGAAAACTTAATTTTTCCCTAGCATGTGATATTCGGCCAAAGCATGGAACATTAGGTTTGTGAAGGTTGATTACCCTATGATGTCTGCTATGCTTAGTATGATACATGATGTATATATATATGATACTGGTATGGGATGTTTGATGTCAAAAACTTAAGCTACCTCTACCTTTGACTTTCAGCCAAAACCTTAGGTTTAGGGTTAAGAAGAACTCGGTTAACTCATGAAGCATGCTACCACTTCCTATGACATGAATATGATTTATGTGACCAATCTTGTCATATATAAAGTAGGTTAAGTGGTTGAAGTATAATATATGTATGAGCATGTTTATAGCCCATGGGGCACCCTTTATGAATTGCATGTGATGTGTATGATAAAGTGCTTGAAAGGATACTCCACTAAGTATGGGATCAAGAGCACCCCTTATGTTGTGTGGTGTGTCCCTGTGGGATCATGAGCACCCTTGAAGAGTGGTGTGTCCCTTAAGAGTAGATTTGGAGTACTCCTTAGCATATATGTAAAGACATGATAAGTATTTTACTTTGTAAGTTGTGTACCCGACTCGGAAGGGAGTCGTTAAACAAATCCGGGGTGCATGTTAACGTAAGGTCATGGCTCTGGTAGGACGTAAGGGTCCTGCTCTAATTGGTTGGTGGCTCGCTACCCCAATTCATTAGGGAACGCGCATTATGTGGTACACAACTGGGCCCTATATGATATGGATGTATTTTTAAGTAATACTTTTATGGAATTGTTTTGAAAAACATTGATGATATGTGAAGGGCATGCTTAAGATACTTTATGCTGCATGCTTAGAAACTTTGATGTTTAGTATGCTATGATGAACTCATGCTTATGATTTGTTATGTGTACATGTTGTATGCTTTCGTATGGATTTTGCGAGTAGGACAGGATCCTTACTAAGCATTTGTGTTTACTAGTTTATGTGTTGTCTTATGCTGCAGATAAGGGTAAGGAACACTTAAACTAAAGGAAGAGGCAGGAGGGCTGAAGATGTGTGGGAGGGTGGCTCGAGAAAGAATGATTCTATATCTACTTTACTATGCTTATGATGATGTTTGCTTCAACAAAGAATGTTAGTGAATGTTAGGATAACTCTTTATTAAGATATTTCAAATGATGACTAGTATGCTTAGCACTGGTAAATATCTCTTGATAGTTTTAAACAAGCATGCTCAGTACTTGGTCCTTGCATTGTTGGTTTTAAATTTTATGCTAGTAAAAAAAAATATTATTATATGATTGATTGTACGTAACCCCGCCCCGAGAGTAGATATAAGGGCGGGCGTTACACACCAAATCTCCAACATCAAATTCCAGTGGTCTACGCCGGACATCTGCATAACTCTTCTGCCGGCTCTGAGCAACTTCTATCCGTTGTCGAATGTTCTGTATAGCCCGGGTGGTGCTGTCGATGACATCCATTGTGAGCCCCATTTCCTTCTTTTCACCACCTTCGTACCAATAGATCGGAGACCTACATCTCCTCCCATACAAATCTTCATAAGGTGCCATTCCGATAGTAGCTTGGTAGCTATTATTGTAAGCGAATTCCGCTAAACATAGATATCGGCACCCGCACCCTTTGAAATCCAAGGCACAAGCTCGCAACATTTCCTCAAGTACTTGATTCACTCGTTTAGTTTGCCCGTCAGTCTGAGGGTGAAAGGCAGTGCTGAATCGTAGTTTAGTGCCGAGAGACTTCTGAACACATTCCCAAAAATGTGAGGTAAAGCGACCATCCCTATCTGAGATGATGGTCTTGGGAACTCCATGAAGTCTGATTATCTCCTTAGCATATAATTGAGCTAGTTGCTCAATCGAATAGGTCATCTTGATTGCTAGGAAATGAGCAGACTTCGTCAACCTGTCCACAATTACCCATACCGCATCATATCCATTTGTAGTCTTGGGAAGTCCTGAAATAAAATCCATAGAGATATCTTCCCATTTCCATTCCGGAATCGGAAGTGGCTGCAGAACTCCTCCGGGTCGCTGGTGTTCTGCTTTCACTCGTTGACAAGTCAGGCAAGTGCCAACATGCTGAGCCACATTCCTCGTCATACCGGACCACCAGAATTTCTCCTTCAGGTCTTGATACATCTTGGTGGATCTCGGATGCATCGAATAAGCGGTTCCGTGAGCTTCGGTTAATATTTTCCTTCGCAGCTCCGGATCATTAGGGATACATAGATGATCCCTAAAGTATGTTACTCCCCCGTCGGCGATACAAAAACCATCGCCCTTTCCTTCCAAAATTCCCTGCTTGATTCTCTGAAGACTCGGATCACCATTTCTTAACTCTGGAAGTATTCTTATTACTTCTCGCACAATATACATATACCACTTTCTCCACATTACAAAATTTTTCTATTTCATGGTCATCTCTACTTTCGCTTAGTCTATCTTTCCATAGTCTTCTTTCCCATATCCAAATACCTTTTCTTATTTACCAGTCATGATTTCTCCACTCTAATCACAAAAATCACATTCTTATGATCTCCGTATCTTACTTCTCTATAACCTTACTTTTAAGCAACGAGTATCTAATATATTCTTTACCAAATTTCATAAAGCTAATACTATTCTTTACAAAACTCTCTCTCATCATTTATTTTCTAACAAGAATTTATAAAATATTCCTATATCAATCTTTTTCCAAAATCTATACTTTATTAGATCGTTTCACCTAGTAAGTTTGCTGGACCTAGAGTTCTTACTACATTCTTGCCTTTGATAACATTAACATCTAGTTCCTTCATACAGAGTTATAGCTAAGGTCCTATTCGCTGATCTCTATCACTCTTTCTTTTGCATATCTATTTCCTACCCTCCTCTCTCTTATATCAAGAATATTACTCTATTGCTACTACTATATACATCTGTTTAAAAAGTCAAATAACTTAACACCTTAATCTGTTCCTAATAAATATACTCACTAAGTCTTTATTTCATAACCACTATAATCTCTTAGAATACCTACACTAAATATTCTACTCCCTTAATACTATAGCTAATAAGTCTCCATTAATAAAGCACTATCCTCTCTTTACTCTAGGCTCATCGCTAAATATTAATACACGTCTTTCATCAACAGTACAAACTTGCTTTGGTTCACAACTCTTCTTAATTCCAGACAATCATGACACTTATACAGATAATATCCTCATTACTTACACATTCCTCCTCTTACATCTACTTGCTCTTCTTTTCCAATTTACTCCGTTCCACCACCACTCAAACATTTACTATATTCATTCCACATGACTACAGCTACTTAAGTTAAATCTTCACAGATCACTCTCGCTCACTATCACTCACATATAAAAGACAAGTAAGGCTAATATAAGTTATTGTTATTCCTACCCGCATATCAAATTCTAAAATCTTTGATTTCATAAAAATAAGGTAAAGTATCGTTCATAGTTACATACCCTAAGGTACTTTCCATCATAAGGCATCATTCATATCCCAAAGTACTTCCTATCATAAGGCATCATTCATACTTGCATATTATAGAATCATAACATATCATCCATACTTGCATATTCTAGAATCATAAACGAAAATAAGATATACATAGAGGTACTTACTTGGAAGCTGCAGGAAGAAGGCTTGATGCGTGTGTAGTGAGATGGCAAACTGCTCTGATACCAACCTGTAACGCCCGCCATTTTCCCACACCTTCTGGTGTGGCGAGAGAGCGGCGTTACGCTAAACATACATGCACATATAAAACATCTTAATGCAGCGGAATAATTTTTTTCTTCTACACATGCTTTTAACCATGCAACTAATACATGAATCATCTATACATGCCTAAGTTGTCATTCATGAACCTGGTGTCATTGGACTTATCATATTAACGACATGCATAGCTTCATGATATAACCATCCCATAACTTATTCATAATCATCATAAGGGGCAAGTAACTTATCCATAAACATCATGAGTCTTATGTCATTCTTTATGCATAAACATTATAAGCATAGCATGGAATCTAAGGAAGCATATCAAAACCCAAGACATGCGATATGTGTAAATAAAAGAATCCTTTGCCATGTCACCGCCACACACACACATGCTCTTGCCCCTCCTGCTGCTTCCCTTAGTAACCTCTTGCTTGATCTGCGGTATAAGAAAAATAAAACTATAAGCACATAGGCTTAGTAAGACTCTTTCCTACTCACGAAAATCCATATGTCATATATTCATAAACATGAAACAGTTGACATTGCATAATTCTGAACATAAAGCATAAACTTAACACATACCTATCATGGCATAATTCTTGACATCACCATCAACATGAACTTACTTATCATAGCATAATTCTTAACATGAACCTTTGCATAAACATACTTATCATAGTATCATTCTTAACATCAGCATAAGCTTAAGCATACTTATCATGGTATCATTCTTAGCATGAATCATAAACATAAACATACTTTTCATGGCATCATTCTTAACATAAACATAAGCTTAAGCATACTTATCATGGTATCATTCTTAACATGAATCATAAACATAAACATACTTTTCATGGCATACTGCATAACATGAATGAATGCATGAGTCAAATGCGTATATCATAAGGATGCTTAATTTGAAAACCATAGTTATAAATACTTGAACATAATCATAACATCATGGGGGTCCCCGGCTTGTACCACATACATATATCATAAGCGTACATCCCTAAGTAAATACGAGGTAACTAGCCTCGACCTACTAGGGTAAGGACAGCTACGGTAGTCCTAGAACCGAGGCGTTCTTAAGGTGCCCATCCCTGTTGGACAGCTGCGGTAGTCCCAGAACCGTGGACAGCTTCGGTAGTCCAGAACCAGGGCGTTCTTAAGGTGCCCATCCCTTGGACCCTTACTTCGGTCCGGTACAAGCCCATTCATAAAAATAAAATACTTCACATGCTTCATCATTCATAGAACATTCTTAGCATAAACATAATCTTGTTTCATGAAACTTGACATAAGAATAGGAACAGCTGCGGTAGTTCCAGAACCGTGGACAGCTACGGTAGTCCAGAACTGAGGCGTTCTTAAGGTGCCCATCCCTTAGCATGACATAAACATACTTGACATTTCATCATTCATACTTAACATCATGATGCCTTAAAGGCATGAACATTCATCATCATTCATTATCTTCATTCATAAGGTATGTCATGCATACATCATTTTGTCTTAGAGCCATGATCATCATTTTCATTCATCATCTTCATTCTTAAACATGGCATACGTACATATCGTTCATAAGGCATGGCACACATACATATCATTCATAAAGCATGACATACATACATATCATTCATAAATCATGGCATACATACATATCATTCCTAAAGTATGGTATACATACTTAATTAGCATCTTAATTCATAAAACATGCATGGTCATGGTACTTAGGAAAACATGCCTAGATCTTTTCATACATGATACATTTCCCTAGGCTCATGGCACGTGGTCTAAATATTTATGAATCATCATAACACATGATCTAACCTACAACTCATGACACATAAGCTAGGGTATTAAGTGGCCTAAAAATTCTTCCAACATACTTAAACATATACATACATCATAGTAACCCATAAACATGCATCCTTGTGATCTTAACCCAACCCAAACCCTAAACCTTGGGAGTTGGCCGAAAGTTCCATGGCATGAGGCTCCATCATTCAATCAATAGGAAGGGTTCCATGAGTAAAAGAACATCCATACATTACATACAAGACCATAGGGAGCCATCAACCCCATAATTGGAGTTACCTATAAATCCTAGCCCTACTTTGGGACCTTGGCCGAAACCCTAGAGGGTCACAAGCACATGGAAAAAAATTCCTATCATTCATCATTGGGTTCCATTAAATCATAGAAAAACATAATAAACATGCTTGAAAGGTTAGACCTTATCCTATCCATGACATGTTGACATGGGCCGAAACCCTAGGGAACTTTAGGGTGCCACAAACTTTCCCTCAATCATAATCTATGCCTTACTTATCATAATAAAACATTTAGGTACACAAAAGAGAGTTTACATCATCCCTAAACCCAAACATCAACCTTGGCCGAAACCCTAAAGGCTCCACTTCATGGTTTTCTCAACTTAAATGCAGCTAAGTGTTTGTTTTTTCCATCTAAAAGTATTTCTATGGCCCGTAGGAATCAGATTGCTGCTGCCACTGGATTTGTGGAAGGTACCTTTCCTATAATATATTTGGGTGTCCCTATTTTTGGCGGAAAAAGGAAGGTAGTCTATTTTCAACCATTAATGGAAAAGGTTCGTCAAAAACTAAAAGGGTGGAACATTTCAAGGTTTTCGTATGGGTGTCGGTTGGTTCTTATTCAGAGTGTTTTAGTATCATTACCACTTTATTTGTTGCAGGTTTTATTGCCTCCTCTATCAGTCCTACATAATCTTGAAATGATCTTTGCAAATTTTTTTTGGGGTTCGGGGAGTAAGGAAAAGAAGATTCACTGGATTGCGTGGTCTGAAATATGCCAACCAAAGTGGGAAGGAGGTTTGGGTGTGAGGAAACTAGCAGATGTGGCCACGGTCATTTCAATGAAATTGTGGTATTGGTTCAGAGAACAGAAATCACTTTGGGCAACCTTTATGAAAAAGATGTATTACCGTGGGAAAGATAATTCTATAATATCGGTAAAAAAGCAAGTGTCTCTTTTTTGGAGAAGATTATCAAATATTAGATTAAAGGCAGAAGAGCAAATGGGTTGGATTTTGGGTGAAGGAAATGTATCCTTTTGGTTTGATGATTGGATGGATGGTGGCCCCCTGTTCCAGAATTGTGAGATCACAGGGAATCCTGATATTGCAGTTTCAAATTATATAGAGAACCAGAATTGGAGTATGGATAAGCTAGAGAAGTCGGTTTCCTCTACCAAGGCATCAGAAATTGTCACAATTCCAATCAGACATGGAGAAAAAGACAAGTTGGTATGGAAATTAACAAATGACGGCAGGTTTTCATCAAGATCAGCGTGGAATTGTATTAGAAGGGTTAAGAATCAACAGAAGTATTGGGTAGCTTGCTGGAGCAAATTGTTGAGTACCAAAATATCCATTTTTGCTTGGCGTTTTATAAACAGAAGATTGCCGGTGGATGAGATTTTATGGCTAAGGGGGCTTTGTTTGGTATCAAAGTGTCAATGTTGTGAAGCGGAGGAGACGTGGGATCATATTTTTCTCTACGGAAAGGTGGCTATGGAGGTATGGAATTATTTTGTAAAGCTGTTCCGGGTCAGGATAAGTTTCCCTTTTGAGAATTGGAGGATTGGTAAAGAATGGTCTAAACAGGGACATATTAGAGAAGCATTACCTTTTCTGATTGTATGGTTTGTCTAGAAGGCGCGTAATGATGCCAAGCATAGGGGAAGTAAGCAATCTGCCTAGAAAATTATTAGAGGAGTTATTGATTATATAGCATACGGTATGGCTGCTGGAGTTATCAAAGGGGTGCATTGGAAAGGTTATAGTGAAGTTGCTCAGTTATGGGGAATTAAGATGCATAATAAGCTGATTAGTACAGTCTCCATGGTTATCTGGAAAAAACCAAGTGCTGGGATCTATAAATTGAATACGGATGGGTGCTCGAGAGGCAATCCGGGTATATCTTCCTATGGTGGTATTGTTAGGAATCAATCTGGTCAAGTCTTTAAATTTTGGTTTGGTACTATTGGAATGGGATCTAATATTAGGGTAGAAATATATGCAATCTGGAAAGGGTTGGAATTGTGCAAGGAATACTATTTATTACCTATTTGGCTAGAATCTGATTCAATGGTAGCTTTCAAAATCATACAATCTTCTTTGGTGAGCTGGGAATTACGTAATCTGATTTTGAAGATTCAAAGCATGCTTAAAGTATGTGTACGGATTTCACACGTATATAGGGAAGGCAATGTTGCGGTTGATTATTTAGCGAATAGAGCTTTTGAATTTTCTGGAGAGCAAGTAATGGAAGGAACTAATATGGAGCGAGATCTTCGTGACATTGTGAATCTGGATAGGATTGGGCTTCCTTATATAAGATCTTCTGGTAAGCTTTTATGAGTAAAAAGTTTGTTATAGTGTAATATGGATGGTGATAACAGCAGTTATGGTGTTTTTTAAAAAATGTGGTTATTGGCTGCCGGTTGATGCATGGGCTCGCAGTAATTCTTGGCTTTCTAAAATTTTGCATTAGGACTGGAATCTATATAGAACTGAGTTAATGCTAGACATGCAGAAGAAGGATATATTACATGATATCATGGGACCAATTGTATTGTATTTTACAGGGTTTGGCTACTGGATAATGATATAATTTTTCAGTTAAAGTTGAAAATTCATTGATCGGTGGGGTTTCAGACTTTATTGTATTGGGAAAGATGTCATTAGTTAGTGGTGTTGATGAGGGACAAGGATATGAATAATGCTGATGCTTGTGATCTGAGGAATGATGCCAAATGTATATTCTTTGGAGATTGGAGGCGCTGAAGATGCAGTTTGTATTGATGGCGATAACAGCATGTATTAACTCTGATTTATGTGGTTTTCATATGCTTTTGATGGAGGGGCTCTTTAGAAAATCATTGCTTTTCGGTGTGTTGTAAGGGGCCTAAATTTGATTGAGAGCTGTTTTATGAAGGAACCTATGTTAGTCCTGCTGCTTGTGGGTTGTTGAAAATGGTGGAAAAATTTGCTCTTGGAGGTTGGATGAGAGGAAGATACAGTTTGTATTTGGTGTTGACAACATGTATTGTTTCTGATATATGTGGTTTATTGATTGATGGATTTGTATGGGATCTTTGAACTTTAGATATAAGTTTGTGGTGGACGGTGTGTCGGTGATGGTGTCAAATGGATTCTTGTTGGTGGTGGGATGCGCAGAGGGTGGAATGCTTAGATTAATGATGTGTTCAATGGTATTTCTGATATGGTAAAATGGTTTGTCGTTTTATTTGCTGAAGAACTTGGGTCTGAATTGTATTTTGCTTCACTGGGGATGGATGCCGACACCAAGACTCTGGATTGGGTTGAGATGTGGAGGGAAAGAAAGTTTTATGGTGAATGGCTGACCAAAGCAAAGGATGATGATTGACGGTATTATAGAAGAGTTGCTTTAAAAGTTTTGTATAGATAGATTTTGTTGGTCTTACTTGTAAATCATGTTGTGGAGTTGTAATTCCATATTAGAAGGTCAGGTTTGGTCCCCCTTCTAATATGGGTTTTCCTTTAAGGAATAAACATTTTTTTTAAAAAAAACTTAAATCTTAAACAAAAGTCTAAATCTTGATAGACATCAAAGAACAATTATACCACAGGTGAGGGGGTCTTACCTTCCTTGATCTTGCTTAGAAACCTTGAATAGAAAGTAAAAAAAAACTTCCTTGACCCTAAACTTCTCCTTAGCCCTTGTAGCCTTGTAGAAGGCCTTGGATCTTCAAGATGGAGTCCTTTGTGAAGCTTTTCCAAGGGAGAATCCCCTTGGTGATTTTCGGCAAGAAGAAGGAGGAAGAGGGAGATGGGATTTCGGTGGTGGGTGGAGGAAGGAGGAAGAAGAGATCTATTTATAATGCCCTTTTGTCTCTTCACAAGTGTCTTTTCATCTTCTTCACATGATGACTCTTCACTTCCTTAAGCCTTAACCAAAATCCACTTCATTCTCTACTAACACTCCCTTGCTAGGTGAATTGGTTAGCGCATGCATGGTGTTACACTAGGTCCAAGGTTCAATCCTTGGTGCATGCACTTTATTTTTATTTTTATTTTATTTTATTTTTCTTTTAATTTCGGCAATGCCTCCTAAGGCCTACCAATAGCCATGCTAATATTCCTAATTTAAACCCATTTCTATTTATATTAAATTCTACGTAAAATCTACTAATAACCATGGTACTAGAAAACCCCATGTAAGGCCCATTAGCACTTAGCTTCTTATTCTATATCGAAAATCATGGATCATCATGCTACGATTTATACTAGTGTCCCTATGTTCCTCGAGAATCTTTCTAGGCATGGTCAATATTTTTAAAGAAAATATTGAGAAAATTTTCCGGGTCATTACACTTTCTATATAGGTCACTCGGGTGCTCGTGCGCCTATAGGGGTGCCCTTATTGTGATCCTTATCTAATCCTCGACAAGCATATTGTAGGGATAAAACCTGTGGCTAGGGTCCCAGATGCCCGGGACCATGGGGGCACCCGAGTGACTCTCGGACGCCCAAGTCCTTTCGGGCGCCTAGGAGTGGTCCTAGGCTATAGTTTGATTTACATTTTGCTTTTTCTCTTCTTTCTTGCCTCCAGCTTTAGATTTCTGCAAGACAAGCAAGCACACAAAACAAGCAAACATCCTAAGCCCAACTTCTGTAAGTCTACCTAACATACTAGACTTTTTTAGGAGTCAACTCTCCAAGACCTTACTACCTAAGGTTAGCTCCGTAGGGTTTCCCACTGCCTAATTTCACTCACTAAGACTTTTACCTACCTTTACTCACCAGGATTTCATGGCCAACACGTGGTCAAGTCTTCGTGCCCAGCTTCACTCACTAGAACCTCGTCCGCCTAGCTTCACTCACTTGGATCCAGCTTCACTCACTAGGATTTCGTGCCAGATCCTCGACCAGGACTTCGGTGCCCAACCCTCAGCCAGATCTTTATGTCCAATTCCTCGACCAAGGACTTCGGTGCCCAACCCTCAGCCAGGTCTTTATGCCCAATTCTTTGAACTAGGACTTTGTGCCCAGCTTCACTCACCAAGTCTTTGGTGCCTTTATAAGGAAGGTCCTAGTTTTCAAAATCATAGGAATCCTCCAAAGCCTGACACAATCTTATAAATCCTTACAGATTATAAAGAAAATTTCCTATCTGTTTTTTATGGTTTATCCAAATCATAAGAGAAATTAAAGCATATTTTCCTAAAATAAGTTTTAAAAAATATTTTTGAATGACATAATAATTTGTGAAAGATGATTTTTCCAAAACTAATTATTTTAAGGTAAAACATATTTTGAAAGATATAATGATTTTTTGAATGAATATTTTTTTTCAAAAATAATTTTTCAAATAAAACGTTTTGAAAAAGATAATAATTTTTGAAAGAATAGTTTTTCACAAATGATTTTGTTTCATAAAAATGTTTGAAAACATATTTTTCCAAAAATAAAAAATTTTCATGAAAAAAACTAACTCCCCCGAGCCTGACACTTTCTGGCTACCCTTTTTAACTATAAGGAACTATACCTATGTGTCTTAAGGGACTTTTTGTTGACCTAAAGAGTTTGTGTCTAAGAGTAGATCAAATAATTTTCAAAAAGATGTATAAGTTTTTGAAAGCTATTTTAAGTACACATAATCATTCATAAAATTCATTAAATCATTATTATATTTAAATCACTATTTTGAAAATAAGTTCTTAAGAAAATATTCAAAGGATTTTTAAAAATATTTTGAAAATATTTATCAATTAATTAGTCCTTAATATCTCACCCATTTTAAGTGTTGCAGTACAAACAAGCATGGTAGTCTTATGGGTATTGTGAGATGTTAGATTAATTTTTCTCAATTTATTATTGTAGATTGTTTGACCTTGAGTTAGATTCAAGTTTAACAAGTAGTAACTTAAAAGTAAATCTTAATAATTGGTCTCATGGTCATGGCGAGACACAGGGACCTTCTTGAGTATCGGAACAACGACCCTTTCCTTAGACAAAGTCTCCTAAAGAAATGATGCTTTTAATTTACTCTTTGAGAAACCCTAATCTAACTAGTCTAATATATGACAAGGTAGCATCGGATATCTCCACTTAGCTAAGTCAACTAAGTCAGGTACTCCTTACACTTCCTGACTTCCTAGACCAAGCTTTCTAATACTCGTCCCATATTGGTACTATGTTAGGCAAGCATCAAATAACCTTTTTCCTATCTAGCCATTCTAGATTAAGTAGGAAGTAAACTAGCATGAATGACATGATAGAAATATATATGAAGAAAAATAAGAAGATGCATGAGCATGACAATTATGCATGTGTCAATCAAGTCAAAGCATTTTAATTTTTTTTCTAAGAAAGTTCAAATTCTCGATTTGATATATATTACTGAACTGGTGAATATGTCAACCCACTTTAATATATTTGTTATTATTAAGTTCATTGTTTCATTTGGTAGAATTTTATTAGTTTCATAATTATAGGTGATAAATTAAAATTTAGTTCATGAATTTACATTAACAAATTTTAAATTAAGATTTTAACATTGAGTTTCCAATTAAAGTTGAATTATTAATTTAAAATTAGATGAAATAGATTTAAATTTTTAATAGTTAATTAAGAATTTTATATTTGGATTATCATTTTAAATTTCAGTTAAAGTTGACTTATTCATTAAAATTTGAGATTTATTCCATTAGATTTTAAGAATTAATTATATATTCACGATTTTTGAGTTGTGGATTAATTAGTTTTTTTTTTTCTAATTTTGATATTTAAATTTGAACTTCTTATTCAATGATTCATAATTAAAGGATACTTTATTGTATTTTTGAATTTGGATTTAGATTATTAATTAATATTTGAATTTTAAGAATTAATTAAATCTGATAGTTTTAAATTTTTAATTAATACAAAAAATTCTGATTGATCGATGGATTTTAAGTTTTTAATTATCTTTAATATTCTATTTTATTTGATTCCTTGTAATATTTTTTAAAAAAATTTCGAGGTAAATTAATTCAGATATGCTAATTATATTTTCAGAAATATCATTATCTTCATAATTATATTTAGAATTATTAATTAAAATTACATAATTATCTTTTTTTTATTTATATACAAGGGATATCCAATATCATTATCTTCATAATTATATTTAGAATTATTAATTAAAGTTACATAATTATTTTTTTTATTTATTTTCAAGGGATATCCAAGCTTACGCCCGACTAATCTACTTGGCTAACCGACCCTACCCCACGGCTTTCAACGAGAGACCCCACCGGTCAATGAGGGTAAATCGCGGGACAGAAACGCGTGACGACTTCTCCATTGATGATATCGGCACCCGATAGCCCGACCATGCAACAACCTGTAGTGATTTCTTCCGTCAACATACTGTGCGCTCTGCCAGGGAGGAATCGAACCCGAGAAGCGAGGGATCACCCAAGTGAGCCATTGTCAATGCGCCATGCCCGTGAGGGTACATAATTATCTTTAGAATTATTAGGAATGTCTTCAAGATTACTAATTAAAATTTCACAATTATCTTTAAGATTATTATGATTATTATTAATTATAGTTACACAATTATCTTTGAGATTATTAGGATTATTATTAATTAAAGTTTCATAATTATCTTTGGGATTATTAAGATTATTTTCAAGATTATCAATTAATGTTTTATCTGAGTTATCTATAAAATTATTACTTAAGGTTTTATCTTGAAAATTATTTCAAAAATTATTAATTAAAGTTTTATCTTGAGAATTATCTAAAAAATTATTAATTAAAATTTTATCTTGAGAATTATATGAAAAACTATTTAAATTATTAGAGTTAATTTTCAAAATAATAGCATTAATATTAAAAATTAAGGAATTAATATTCAATATTTTAATATTATCAATGTTTGAATTAGTTCCATTATTAGCTAATTTATCGTGCAACCCATTTAATTTACTATGCAAAATTTTTAATTTATCCAAAAAATTTAAACTTACGCCTGAATGCATAGAGGTATTATTGGAAATAGAATTATCATGTAAATTTTTTGAATTAGAATTTAAGCTAACAGGGGTAATTTTGTAAAATTTAAATTTCTATACCATCATCGAATTTTCTGGTATTGCTGATTTGTTCTTCTTCCATCTTGGATATTGATTCTTGTAGTGCCCATGCTTGCAGCACTTGAAGCATTGGATGTGGTTCTTGTCCCTCTTGACTGCTGCCGCTGGTACCTCCATTGTCGCCGGTTGCATCATCCAAATCTTATGAGTATGACACTTATTTTTGTAGTGCCCTCTCTACCTGCACTTAAAATAAGTTATATGGAATTTGAAATTTCACATTAAGAAAAATATACCTTTTTCACCAGTGTCCCCCTCAATCTGTGGCTTTCTTGCTCCTTCGGCGGTGAGTCCAATCAGAGCCACCAACTGTGATACCAATTGTAGGATCGGTGTCGTCAATAGAGGGAGTTCATATTGACTATCGTGATATTTCATCTTATCGTCGTTCGTTCATTCAACTTAATTAAAATCGTTAGTAACACAACGGAATAAAATAAATAAAAGAAAACACAGAGATGACATATGGGATTTATTTATTTGGTTCCCAACCCCTCAGGGTCAGTACATCCATGGCCTATATACTTGGCATGAGTCCACTAATGGTCTCCTTTGCGAAATTTCCGAAGATGGAGAAAAACCCATCTTATAGTTCAATATGTACTAGCAAAAGTTGATGGAATATTGATTACAAATAATAACAATCAAACCAAAAGTCGATGAAGATCTCAGCCAATCTAGGAGTCCGATGTGCAACGCACTTCCTCCTGGAGCCTCCCTAGTCGCAGAGCTTCATTGTAGTGCTTTTCTTTGACATATAGAGAGTAGTAGAATGATGAAAGTGATGTTTTGAATGCACTGCTCGAGCCCCTTTATATATAGGTCACTCGGGCACCCGTGTGCCTATAGGGGTGCCCTCAATGTAATCCTTATCTGATTAACTTAGTGAGCATATGGCAGGGATAAAACTTGTCGAAAGCCATGGGAGAGCCCGGGACATGGGGGCACCCAAGTGACTCTTAGGCGCCTAGGTCACTCGGGCGCTCGGGTCCTTCTAGGTGCCTAGGAGAAGTCCTAAGCTAGAGTTTGCTTTCCGATTTATTTTTGCTCTCCTTTCTTGCCTCCAGCTTCAAATTCCTACAAGACAAACAAACACCCAAAGCAAGCGAACATCCAATGTTAAACATCTATAAGTCTACCTGACCTACTAGGCTTTGCTTGGAGTTAACTCTCCAAGGCTACCTAAGGTTAACTCCTTAGGGTTTCCCACTACCTAGCTTCATTCACTAGAACTTTTACCCAGCTTCACTCACTAGAATTCCGTGCCCAACCAATAGTCAATTCTTCGTGCCCAGCTTCACTCACCAAGATTCATCCACCTAGCTTCACTCACTATAATCCAACTTCACTCACCAGGATTTCATGCCCGAACCTTGACAAGGTCTTCGATGCCCAACCATCAATCTGGTCTCCGTGCCCAATTCCTTGAACTATGACTTTGGTGCCCAACCCTCGGTCAGGTCTTCGTTCCTAATTCTCCGAACCAGGACTTCATGCCTGACATCACTTACCAGGTCTTCGATGTCTTGACAAGGACTTCTTTGATAGTCATCTGATCCTGACTAGACTTCTCTCTACCAAACATCAAGTCTTGTTTGGCTTAGTCCTTTGGTCTCTCTGACCAGATCTAGGTTTAGTCACTTGCCAAACATCAAGTTCTGTTTAGTTTAATCTTTGGTTAAACTGACAATCCCTGGGTATGGAATTGGTGAGATCGATAGAGCGGGGGGGGCGGGGGGGGGGGTGAAAATTGATTTGAAAATTTCTCAGATTTAAGTAGAGAGTAAATGCAACAAAAATAAAAAAAACACAAGTCAAAACTAACGTAATAGGTTTGTTTTTACTTGGTTCAAAGTCTGTGATGGATCCTACACCAAGGTCCATAGTCCTTGATCGTTTACATTGAGCAATTCTATAAGTTCGTAAAAAATGTTACAAATATAAAATTTGAAGTATAATATAAATAACAAAATTATACCTATAACTTGTAATTGAAATGAAAAGAGAGAGCGTCAATGTCGGAGTAGTGTTTCAGAGTTCCTGGACTGTCTCGGCGTAGCAAACTTGAGCACAGATAGTATAGAAAATTGATTTAAGAATCCGTAGTTCGAAACCCCTTTTATATAAGCACTGGGGCCCCAAGTTCCTATAGGGGCATCCCCAACTCAGTATGATCCACCGGTGTCCTTATCCGTAGACAAGGCAAATTTTATCCTTCTCAGGTGCCTGAGACGCTCTGGGGTGCCTGTGTTGCCGACGTGGTGCATCCAACCAGCGCGTGTCAACTCAGCCTGGCCCAGGCTGAGTCATCTGTTGGGACCGGGTGCATGTTGACATGGATACGGGTTCGTAATTTTAAAATTTAATTACGTGCAGCGGAAGGTTTAGCATAAATAATTTCTTAAATTATTTTAACCACGTATCTAGCATGCAACCTTAAGTTGTGGAGACATTATCATACATTTAAAATTTTTGCAGAAAGTAAACTAATTTACTTAATACCTCGCATAACTCGTAGAAAGGGACGAAATCCAACCGTAGCGTCCCTTGGAAGCTCCGCCTCTATTCACGTCCACGCCGAGTTCTCTTCGGGATGACTTCGCAAAGCCACGAGTTTTGTGCCGACAAGAACTACTAGATTCTCCAAAGGCACGACAAGAATATCAAGAGAGAGAGATGGAAACTAACCACCAAGTAACGGAATCAAGATTCCAGGGAAGGAAGGAGTTGCGACCCGCTTCTTCTTCTTCTTCGGCACCTTCTTGGTGGATGTGGCTCACAACAACTAGAAGGGGCGCCGGCCCTAGAGGAGGGAGAGGGCGCCGGCCCTAGAGGAGGTAGAGGGCGCCGGCCCTCGAGGAGGTAGAGGGAGAGAAGGAGAGAGAGAGGGCTTGCTTCTTAATCTCTTGATTGGAATTCAAGCCTTGCCTTGGTTCCTTTATATAGTAGTCTCTCCAACGCCAAGTCTCCCTTCTAACGGAATAAATTTTCATAAGAAATTTATCTTATAAATTTTCCTATAAATTATTCCGTTATGCCAAGTTTTATTATAACTAAGTTTATAATAAAAACAAACACATCTCCCCTTTTATTATGGAATAAATTTTCACAAGAAATTTATTATATAAATTTTTCTTATCATGGAAAAATCAATTCATAATTGATTTTATAAAATAAAATAAATCAATCCAAGGTTTATTTTATTTTCCATGAAAATAAAATCTCTTTATATAAATTTCTTTACATAAATTTCTTTATCCATAATTTTATAAATCGCGTTTGATTTATTTTATAATTTAAGCCAAATAATTTGGTTTCCCTCCTCATTGTGGCCGGCCAAACCAAAGAGGGTGGGGACCCTCTTTGGCCGGCCAAACCCAGCCGTCTCCTTGCGAATTAAACTCATTTAATTCATCCAATAAGCCTTCAAAAGACTTAGCCATTTTAAGCTTCCGGTGCGCCTCTGATAAATTCAGATTCGACTTATTTCTCTTGATCGGAAAATCCAATTTTCAACTCGTTTTAAATCCCTCGGATTACTCGTAGTGCGTGTGACTAAATAGGCTTTCGATTTTTGTTGGTCGTCTATAATTAACCAATTATAGAATGATCATGAGTGGCACCTAGTAGTACATCATGATTCCCAATTAATCGAAAGATCAACGGTTGACCTCAGAAATAATCCTGAAACCCTTCAGCAGCTATAATGAGTTGAGCCCCATTCCCTTCACCATCTTATACCCACTTGGTTCAGGACACGGTCTATGTGTATCAGTCCCCACTAGGCTGACTACGTCACACCTAGCCCAAGTAATTTCTTTCTCGTCCAACGGATTCTAATTACTCTCATGTTTCCTAGAGGATTCTTACTCGGAACATGTTGTGCTCTGGCCAGAGGCTTCGAGTAACAATCCGACGATAGGCCTTGGGTATACATCTCCTCGCAAGGATTGGTAAATCCTTTGTAGGCTGTTCAAACATCTTCGGGCATTTCGGCTTATACCCAACCATCCTGGGTCCACACCTCCTTAGAGATGCTTGCTTAAGATGTCAAAGTATAAGTCTCCGTGACCAAGATGACTTGAACACCGCAAGTCAAAGGAACATCGCACTTAAGCTGCAGTAAGAACTTTCATTGACATATCTATATGTAGATTACCATATGAAGTTTTACAGCTAGTCACTCCAATGAACTAGTTCCCTTAACTAGCATCCATGTTTATCTCCGGACATCCCAATGCCACCAGCCAGTGAGAATCAGCTGATTAGATAATAACCCATGCTAGTCTCAACAGAATTGACAGTGTTCATATTTATCAATTCATCGACTAGGGACAATTTCAATACTTCACAATTGCACATGTAGAGATAATCACTAGTTGTGAATTCATCACAAATTCTCTCATGCTGTGAATTGTATTGCGGACATTCAGTAAATGAGTTTAAGATCTCAATCAAATACATGAACATGTATACTCAAATAGTGAATATTCTTTAATTAAAGTAAATGATTACAATCATAAGGCGATTGCCTTAGGACACTTCTCTCATAATACTAACAAACTCCCACTTGGCCTAATGCCAATCGCTACGGTATCCAATACCACAGGCTCTAACATGACCCTCATACTTGCTCTGAGGCAAGACTTTAGTTAAAGGATCTGCTAAATTCCTTTCAGTGGGAATTTTCTCAATTTGTATATCATTCCTACTTATAATCTCTCTGATTAGATGATAGCGGCGAAGCACGTGTTTGGATCGTTGATGAGACCTTGGTTCCTTTGCTTATGCAATAGCTCCATTGTTGTCGCAGTAAACCGGTATTGCTTCATCAATGGTTGGAACCACACCAAGTTCTGAGACAAACTTCTTGATCCAGACTGCTTCTTTTGCTGCTTCCGAAGCCGCAATATATTCCGCTTCCATGGTAGAATCCGCTATAGTGTCTTGCTTGGAACTCTTCCAACTTATTGCGCCTCCATTCAAAGTAAATACGTATCTAAACTAAGATTTGGAGTCATCCTTATCTGTCTGGAAACTGGCATCTGTATACCCACGTATTACCATATCTCCTTCTCCATATATTAGGAACACATCCTTAGTTCTTCTTAAGTACTTAAGGATTGTCTTGACAGCCGCCCAATGATCCATTCCTGAATCAGACTGGTATCTGCTTGTGACGCTCAGAGCATACGATACATCGGGCCTAGTACATAGCATAGCATACATGATAGATACTATCGCGGATGCATAAGGAATCTTATTCATGCAAATCCTCTCGTCTTCTGTGCGCGGACACAGACTTTGAAAGGTTGATCCCATGCCTGATGGGAAGGTAACCTTTCTTGGATTCCGACATGCTAATCCTTTTTAGCACTCGGTCTATATATGTAGACTGCGAAAGACCAAGCAACCGTTTTGATCTATCTCTATAGATTCTAATCCCAAGGATATAGGTTGCTTCTCCCAGATCTTTCATGGAGAAAGTTTTGGACAACCAAATTTTAACCGACTGTAAGACTGATATATCATTTCCTATAAGCAATATGTCATCGACATATAGTACTAGGAATACGACTGCACTCCCACTAACCTTCTTGTACACACAAGGTTCGTCAGGATTTTGTGAGAAATCAAACTCTTTGATTGTCTCATCAAAACGGATGTTCCAGCTCCTGGATGCTTGCTTCAGTCCGTATATGGATCGTCGAAGCTTGCATATTTTGGTTTTATCAATCGATGTGAAATCTTCAGGTTGTATCATGTATACATCCTCAAGCAGGTTTCCATTAAGGAAAGTTGTTTTCACATCCATTTGCCATATCTCATAATCATAATGAGCTGCTATGGCCAGGAGCATCCGAAT
Source organism: Boesenbergia rotunda (assembly GCA_024364735.1). Lineage (NCBI taxonomy): Eukaryota > Viridiplantae > Streptophyta > Magnoliopsida > Zingiberales > Zingiberaceae > Boesenbergia > Boesenbergia rotunda. The sequence goes on along the minus strand of JAGFNQ010008768.1, from coordinate 19,539 downwards.
GGATTTAAGCATAGCTACTGGCGAATAGGTTTCGTCATAATCAATTCCTTATTTCTGACGATATCCTTTTGCCACTAATCTAGCCTTAAAGGTAACAACATTACCTTCCATGTCGGTTTTCTTCTTGAAAACCCACTTGCACCCTATGGGCTTAATCCCTTCAGGTGGGTTAACCAAGTCTCATACTTGATTTTCGTACATGGAATCCATTTCCGACTTCATGGCTTCAAGCCATTTGTCCCTTTCTGAACTTTTCAGAACATCTTCGTAACTGATAGGTTCGTCATCGCTTATGAGTAACACGTCATTCGATTCACTTATGAGAAATCCGTATCTCTCTGGAATATTGCGTGTCCTATTAGACCTACGAAGAGGTGGTGTTGTTTTAGGTTCAACTGATAGCTCATTATTATGAGTTATTGGTTGTGGGTTTAGACTAGGTGTCTCTGTAATGTCTATTGGAGTTTCTTGAACTTCATCAAGTTCAATGCCACTCCCACTGTTTTTTTGTAAAAGAAATTCTTTTTCCAGAAATACAGCATGCCTTGAAACAAACACCTTTTGTTCCAAGGGATGATAGAATTGGTAACCCTTCGTTTCCTTAGGGTATCCAATAAATAGACATTTATCAGACTTAGCATCAAATTTGTCTGATACAGTCCGCTTCACATAAGCAGGACAATCCCATATCTTAAAGTGAGTTAAGTGAGGTTTCTTACTATTCCACATCTCATATGGAGTAGTAGAGACTACCTTGGTCGGGACTCTGTTTAGCAAGTAAACAGTTGACTTAAGCGTATAGTGACGGACCCAAATATACTATGTTAAAGTTGTCACGAAATGTATGGGCTCATCAAATTTAAATATGAATGAATTACTGCTGGAAACCCTTTTACAATCAAAAATATGAAAATGTAATATAGGGGCCACAGGTCGTATTTTTCTCGGGGCTAATTGACGTTGTGTGATTCGAACTTGTATTTATGTGTCGTTTGTGTTTTCGGGTTTCAAATAAAACTTGGGTTTGGGTTCAATTCGGATATGAAAATGAAATGGTATGAGATACAAGATGTGTGCCACCAAAACTTGATACGCAAGGAATGAAAGAGACCTATGTGCCAAGATGATACTAAGTACCAAAATTATGATTAACCATTCTGATTTGAAACCACTTACTACAACTTGGAAGACAAACTACTAATGAAGTGCTAGCATGACTTGAAAAGGGAATTTCAGAAATAATTGCAGCAGATCAGAAATAGGGCAGGATTTCAGAATTATGGGCAGCAACTTGGTGAGGAAACTAGATGCAGAATTCAAATGCAAAGCCAGCAAACTTGAGGTATAATAGCTTGCTAAAAATAAGTTCAACTTCAGTAATTAGGTCTTTAAATGAAACTGATGCAACCCATAATTGTCAAACTGCTCATTGAGTTGTTAATTGAGACAAGAACAAACCGAACTGCACCCAATGGAAACAAGTAAATGTTCTACAACAAATCGAATGCAAATCTCAGAAAAACAAATGGATGCAGACCCTCAAAATTTCAGAACTCAGCTGTTGTGCAGAACTATTTGATGCAGAAATGAAATCTGAAAACCTTATACATTGAATGCAGAAATTCAATAACCGATCGAATTCAGAAACTAATGAATGCAAGCTAAATTCGAGCCTAAAGTATACTACAAGGTGTATGAATCTTGATCCAAATCAGAACTGAGACTACCCTTGATACTTTATCAGAAATACTGAATTGAAACTGCACTTAATTACTGATACACAGGGAAAAATCTGAGTTCGGACAGATGGTGTGCAGGCTAAAGAGTAAAACAGGGAACAATGAATTCAGAGGTGGGAAATGAGCTAACTTAACACGATTTCAGAAATAAGAAGCTGGGGATTGCAGAACTCAATTCTGAATGGCAAAATTTAAAGCTGAAATGCAGAAAACAATTTGCACCGCAGCATGTTCAGGAATTTCAGATTCTGATACGCAAAGATACAAACTGAAATGCAGAGTTAAACTATGCGAAACAAACTAAAACAATTGCAATTACTCACTCACAAACTACCTAGCTGCTAAGAATTGCTGAATCGAAACTGAAAAGAAATATGCAAACAGGGCTGATACGCAGCCTACAAAATCTGGCACGCAACAATTTAAGCTATAATTAAACTGCAATTTAACTTAATCTATCACTAGACAAGTTCCTAACTTACTTATCTTGAAGATTACAAACCTAATTAAGCTAAACAATCAGCAAACGCAATTACAGCTAGTGAAATGAAAATGCAAAAACAGAACAAGTGCAGAAATAGGATTACAGCTTCGAAAACATGAAATTAACTACAGAAAACTACTCCTCGATCCCTTCTTAGCTCAAATGCTTCTTGGTCGTCAAGCAAGAGTGAGCCTCGAACCCGTAAGCTCAGCAAATCATCAAGAAATTGTCTCTACGATTCAAATCTAACTCAGCTTGCTCAATTCTGAATTTCCATTCGGCATCCTTCAATTCAGCTGTGTCCGCGGTTGATGATGAGTTGGGGATGATCCAAGCAATCTAGGGAACCCCTCCAGAAGCTCGGGTGGATGGAAATGGAGCACAACCGATCCAAAGGCAACAATTGAACAAAACTGCGGAAACCTCACAACAGCTTCGTTTTTGGGCAAATCTGAGCTAGAACCTCACCGATGAAACCTTCCAAATGACCTAACACATGATCTAAGAAAGGAATTGAGGGGTCGCGCCCCTTGGATGATGAACTCTACTGAAGAACAGCTAAGAAAACACGAAGACGATGAAGAAACGGCGGAGACACGACGCTGAGAACTGCTGCGTGTTTTTGATTAAATAGTAACAAATGGACGGCTCAGATTGATCGGAGGAGATCCAACGGTAGATCTTGGTCTGATTTGAGCCAAACTTTTATGATGATAATCTGGGGTCAGGATCTGCCTTGTGGTAGCTCGGATCCTCCAGATGTGCAACGGATGGTCCAGATCAACTCTATCTGTGAATGGACGCTCTAGAGCCCTCCTTGCTTGATCCAACGGTTGATTTAGCTCTGATTGGGATGAAACCTTCAGATCTTGATCATAGAGCTTGATCAACCCTAACCCTAGCTCGGATTGCTTCAGATCGTCCCGGATGGCTCAGATCTAGCCGCTCTTGAATCGGACGGCCCGGATTAATCGTAGGCTTGATAATTCGATCCGGTTCACATCCGACTCAGGTTTGACCCAGTATGCCCTAGGTCTAGGATCCTTTCATGCCTACAAAAATATATCAGAAAATTAGTGGCCAATTAATCCAAAAAATGTGTAAATTTGCAATTAAGTCCAAAATAAGATAAAGTTCCAAAACCTAGGGTAAAATCATAATTAAGCAATAAAAACATGGGCCAAACATGGATTTTAGCAATTAAAATAATCAATAAAATGGTGCTTATCATATAGCCCCAAAAGGATTTTGGAAGAGTTGCATGATTCATCATAGATCTAACCATGTCCATCAAGGTTCGGTTACTCCTCTCAGATACACCATTATGCTGTGGTGTATATGGCGGAGTCCATTGAGACAATATCCCATTGTCCCTAAGATAATCTTGAAACTCTTGACTTAAGTATTCACCACCCCGATCGGATCGAAGTATCTTAATACTTTTGCCAAGCTGTTTCTCTACTTCATTTCTGAACTCTTTGAATTTCTCAAAAGCTTCAGATTAGTGTTTCATCAAGAACACATACTCGAATCGTGAGTGATCATCGATAAAGATAATGAAGTAGCTATAGCCTCCTTGTGCAAGAGTTGACATTGGTCCACATACATCAGTATGTATTAGACCAAGCAATTCTCCCACTGGATTACCTTTTCTGGAAAAGGGTAATTTGGTCATCTTGCCTTTCAAGCATGATTCGCATGTATCAAATGAACCGGGTTCAAATGATTCCAAAATTCCACATCAGTGTAATTTGGTCATGCGTTTCTTACTTACATGGCCAAGACGACAATGCCACGTATAGGAGTCTATTTGATTATCTATTCGAGCACGTTTGTTGCTAATTTCGATATTGAAAATGTCACCGGATAAATCTAACGTGTAGATACCATTGCATAATGTTCCGTTCCCATAAAGGACACCATTTAAAGTTATGTAACAACAATTGTTACTAAAAGTTAAATGGTAACCCTTTTCATTCAAGCATGAAATAGATACAATGTTCTTTATTAACGAAGGAACAAAATAACAATTATCCAATTCTAAGACAAGTCCAGTAGGGAGCTTTAGTAAATATGTTCCGATGGCAACAGCAGCAATCTTTGCTCCATTTCTAACTCGCAAATTCACTTCTCCCTTGACGAGTCTTCTTCTATTCCTTTGCCCCTTTATGTCATTACATATATGTGAGCTACACCCAGTATCAAGTACCCAGGTGTACGAGGAAATAGCGTGACATTCAATAACGAAGATGCCTGAAGAGGATGGGGCATCGGATGCCTTCTTCTTCAAGGACTCAAGATAAACCTTGCAGTTTCTTTGCCAGTGACCCTCCTTGCCACAGTGATGGCAAGTGCCTTTTGGTGTCTTTTCAGTCTTTTTGGCCTTTTCTTCTTTCCTTTATTATGTTCTTTGGCCTTCCTCTTAGAACCTTTCTTCGAGGAACCAACTAACAGTACCGTCATCTGATCCTGCTTTACAAAAGGCTCTACAGTCTTCAGCAGGTTGAGCAACTCAGGAAACTGGTCTGGAGTTGCATCTTCAGGAGGACGGTTGGGAAGTTGTTCTTCAAGGACATAAGCAAGCTATTCTGCCTTGAGGACTATCCTCAGGTTTCTAAGCCAGTCCATGAAGTTTAGCCCAGTCAACTTATTGGTGTCCAAAATGGAACGCAAATTTAGAGAAGACATGATCGAGTGATTATCCTAGAAATACAAATTGAGCTTATGTGAGAAGAATGATGCATCAACATGCATTAATTAAATCCTATTTATTTTTCGAATTGAATAACCCCTTTTTATCAATTCGGGAGATCGTAAGAACATCTCCTAATAGGTTGATATCCAACCATAGATAAGAACAACCATGGTTGTGGCCATCAAGTTATTCTTAGCTATGAAGGTAGGTAATTATACCGATTACATATCACATATATGTAACTACCACTTTATGCTATCAACTAATTGAATGTTTGCATAAATCATTGGGTTGTTAACTCATTAACAAGTATGCAACATTATACATAGCACCCAACTGCACCTCTCTTTACATCGACCTTGGCTGTGGCTCAACAAATCGATTCTCCAAACTTAAGGCTGACCCATTAATCAAGAAATAGTTTTAATATGGTTGGAGCTCATTCAACCGTTTAGTCAGGCTTGGATGTGTCCAACAACCAAAACTAAGGATTGACCTCTGACTCCAACTATATTAATCATAAAATAATTCCATGGTTTGAACATGTTGAGATTCAAGCCGGGTATGGATGTGTCCATCAACCCAAACGAGAAACAAAACTCCGGTTCTAACCATATTAATGGAAGGTGTTAGCCTTAATATTTTGTAAGGGGTTTTGGGTCTCATCCTTTCTTTTCTAAGCACATTCATGACATATAATTATGTCATGTACTAACGATTTCCTTAATAAAGTATGTATGTGACTTAATTTATCAAGTCTCATTAATTGAATTAGGAACCAGATTTCCTAATTCTAATTTCATACTTTATTCAAGGAATTGTTTTGGGAAACAATTTCCTAAATTGTCATAATCAATTTCGGAAATAATATGTTTAAGACTTTGATTTCTCTAAATCAAATATTATTAAATTAAGAGACAGATTCCCTTAATTCAACCACATATTATTTTCATGAAAATCTTATTTAAGAAAACTCTATAGGAAACCATTTTTCTAATTAATTTTGGAGACAACAATATGTAAGAGCATCACCTCTTAAATCAAATAAGGAAATTATCGTTTGAGAATCACCTCAAAATTTCCAAGATTTGATTACATATTTTATTTATGGATTTATTAATTTCAACAAATTATTTTCTTTGGGTGGCTCCTCGAGGCTCAGATACCCAAAAAAAAGGAATTTGTTGTAAATCTAATTTGGTCCGCTCCCCGAGGCGTAATCAAATTAAACATGACAATTTTATTCAAAATACGAAATTAAATTACAACAACTAACTTTAAATTGGACGGCTCCCCGAGGCTCAATCCAAAATAAAGAATTTTGTTAATAATTTAAAATCAATTCGAATATAATTGTCAATTAATAATCCATAAATTTGTCTAGACTTTCTTGAAAAAAAATGCCCAAAATTGTGAGATTTCATAATAGGTTTTCAGAATAATTGTAAGTTTCTGGTATAAAGGAAACTTACATATTTCCAAAATTAGAAAATTTCCAAAATAGGAAATTTTCAAAATTGGAAAGTTTCCAAAAATGGGAAGTTTTCACAATTATCATAAAATTTCAAAAACTAGGATATTTCAAAAGTTTGAGAAATTTCATGAAAATTTCCAAACATTGAAATTCCTAAATCTAAAATTTATCATAATTGGAAAGTTTCCATTATTGGAAATTTTTCCAAAATTGAGATCATGACAAAGTTTTCCGCAAAATAATTATATGATTATGTCGAACACTAACCGGCTCTGATACCACTGTTGGGACCGGGTGCATGTTGACATGGATACGGGTTCGTAATTTTAAAATTTAATTACATGCAGCGGAAGGTTTAGCATAAATAATTTCTTAAATTATTTTAACCAGGTATCTAGCATGCAACCTTAAGTTGTGGAGACATTATCATACATTTAAAATTTTTGCAGAAAGTAAACTAATTTACTTAATACCTCGCATAACTCGTAGAAAGGGACGAAATCCAACCGTAGCGTCCCTTGGAAGCTCCGCCTCTATTCACGTCCACGCCGAGTTCTCTTCGGGATGACTTCGCAAAGCCACGAGTTTTGTGCCGACAAGAACTACTAGATTCTCCAAAGGCACGACAAGAATATCAAGAGAGAGAGATGGAAACTAACCACCAAGTAACGGAATCAAGATTCCAGGGAAGGAAGGAGTTGCGACCCGCTTCTTCTTCTTCTTCGGCACCTTCTTGGTGGATGTGGCTCACAACAACTAGAAGGGGCGCCGGCCCTAGAGGAGGGAGAGGGCGCCGGCCCTAGAGGAGGTAGAGGGCGCCGGCCCTCGAGGAGGTAGAGGGAGAGAAGGAGAGAGAGAGGGCTTGCTTCTTAATCTCTTGATTGGAATTCAAGTCTTGCCTTGGTTCCTTTATATAGTAGCCTCTCCATCGCCAAGTCTCCCTTCTAACGGAATAAATTTTCATAAGAAATTTATCTTATAAATTTTCCTATGAATTATTCCGTTATGCCAAGTTTTATTATAACTAAGTTTATAATAAAAACAAACACATCTCCCCTTTTATTATGGAATAAATTTTCACAAGAAATTTATTATATAAATTTTTCTTATCATGGAAAAATCAATTCATAATTGATTTTATAAAATAAAATAAATCAATCCAAGGTTTATTTTATTTTTCATGAAAATAAAATCTCTTTATATAAATTTTTTTATATAAATTTCTTTATATAAATTTCTTTATCCATAATTTTATAAATCGCGTTTGATTTATTTTATAATTTAAGCCAAATAATTTGGTTTCCCTCCTCATTGTGGCCGGCCAAACCAAAGAGGGTGGGGACCCTCTTTGGCCGGCCAAACCCAGCCGTCTCCTTGCGAATTAAACTCATTTAATTCACCCAATAAGCCTTCAAAAGACTTAGCCATTTTAAGCTTCCGGTGCGCCTCTGATAAATTCAGATTCGACTTATTTCTCTTGATCGGAAAATTCAATTTTCAACTCGTTTTAAATCCCTCGGATTACTCGTAGTGTGTGTGACTAAATAGGCTTTCGATTTATGTTCGCCGTCTATAATTAACCAATTATAGAACGATCATGAGTGGCACCTAGTAGTATATCATGATCCCCAATTAATCGAAAGATCAACGGTTGACCTCAGAAATAATCCTGAAACCCTTCAGCAGCTATAATGAGTTGTGCCCCATTCCGTTCACCATCTTATACCCACTTGGTTCAGGACACGGTCTATGTGTATCAGTCCCCACTAGGCTGACTACGTCACACCTAACCCAAGTAATGTCTTTCTCGTCCAACGGATTCTAATTACTCTCATGTTTCCTAGAGGATTCATACTCGGAACATGTTGTGCTCTGGCTAGAGGCTTCGAGTAACAATCCGACGATAGGCCTTGGGTATACATCACCTCGCAAGGATTGGTAAATCCTTTGTAGGCTGTTCAAACATCTTCGGGCATTTCGGCTTATACCCAACCATCCTGGGTCCACACCTCCTTAGAGATGCTTGCTTAAGATGTCAAAGTATAAGTCTCCGTGACCAAGATGACTTGAACACCGCAAGTCAAAGGAACATCGCACTTAAGCTGCACTAAGAACTTTCATTGACATATCTATATGTAGATTACCATATGAAGTTTTACAGCTAGTCACTCCAATGAACTAGTTCCCTTAACTAGCATCCATGTTTATCTCCGGACATCCCAATGTCACCAGCCAGTGAGAATCAGCTGATTAGAGAATAACCCATGCTAGTCTCAACAGAATTGACAATATCCATATTTATCAATTCATCGACTAGGGACAATTTCAATACTTCACAATTGCACTTGTAGAGATAATCACTAGTTGTGAATTCATCACAAATTCTCTCATGCTGTGAATTGTATTGCGGACATTCAGTAAATGAGTTTAAGATCTCAATCGAATACATGAACATGTATACTCAAATAGTGAATATTCTTTTATTAAAGTAAATGATTACAATCATAAGGCGATTTCCTTAGGACACTTCTCTCATAATACTAACATCATCATCACAAGGGCGCCCGAGACATCTCGGGCACCTGTGTACTTGGGCGCCTGTCTTCTCGGGCGCCCGAGTCCTCTTGAGCGCCCTCAAAGCTGCTGGTTTAAGTCTTAAGCTGCAACACAGGTCTGAAATGAAATAAATAATATACAGAATATATGAATATACGACAGCAAGAGTTGTCTGATCTTGACTTTGAATTTCAAAATAAAATACTAGATCAGACCAACACCTACTGTTCCCTCTTCTGGGGAACGCGTCCTCACCTACTCCTTAGTAGAGAAGTTACCTATTGCCAATCTACATCTCCAGTTGAACTTTTGCTCAGCCTCTAAAGCTTCAGGATCTCGAGACGTCCGTAGCTCGACCCGTCCCTACTTTTGTCCGTTGTCCTCACTCGGCTAAGACTCCTACCCGATCTTCCAGATCATGTTTTCGATGCCCGACCCTCGGTCAGGTCTTCATGCTCAGTCTTCCGAACTAGGTCTTCATGCCCAACCCTCGGTCATGTCTTCGGTGCCTATCCCTCGGCCAGGATTTCGTGCTCAGTCCTCGACTAGGACTTCATACTCAACCCTACAGGTCAAGACTTCGTGCCTAGGTAAACTAGGACTTTCCTGCACACTTAGTAAAATATGTTAGATCACAAAACATACATAACTTTGAACCCTTTGCCATTATCAAAATCAGGTTCGATCTGGTGCTTCCAGTACCAACACTAGGTTCTTTGCTAATCACTCTGCCAAATATTAGGTCCTATTTGGCTTAACACTTGATCAGCATGACTAACCTTGGGTTTACTCTACTGAACACCAAGTCCTATTTGGCTTAATCGTTGGTCAGAATGACTAGACCTTGGTATATTGTCAAACATCAAAACTTTAGAGGTAGATTGTTCTTGTCTAATACTTTTTGCACCAACATAAACTAGATAGAAAAAGTACAAGTTGTACATGCCAACGCCTTGGGCCATCACTTGTTAGCTAGTTCAGTAGAAAGTAGAACTATGTTTCTCTATCCACAATTGAGGTAGAATACATAAAATGGGCGAATGTGTAGCTCAATTATTATGGATGATACACACTTTAAAAGGCTTTACCTTGAATTTTAACTATGTAAAAATATTCATTGATAATCTAAGTTCAATCAACTTAACCAAAAATCTACTACACCATTCAAGATCCAAACATATTGAAATTAAATACCACTTTGTTAGAGATCATGTAGCTAAAGCTGAAATTGAACTAAATCATGTTGAATCTAAGTCAAATCTAGCAGACATATTTACAAAACCACTTCCAGAATATGAATTTAGCAACCTAAGATGACAACTAGGAATGTGTGTTATAGACTAGGACTTAGTTAACTTGATTGCTCACTTAGTTTTCAAAAAAAATATTCTTTAAAAATCTTGCTTTCAAAAGTAACTTTTAACTTGTTTTTCTTAATATCTTGATGTTAAAGTTAACTTAGATTTTTCAAAATTTTACTTGCTGTTTAAAATTAACATTGTTTTTCAAAATCTTACTTGCTTTTCAAAGTTAACGATTTTTCAAATTCTTACTTACTTTTTAAAATTAACATAGTTTCTCAAAATCTTACTTGTTTTTCAAAGTTAACTTAGTTTTTGTTTTTAAAATCTTACTTGATTTTAAAAATTCACTAACTTTTAAAAAATTCTTGTCTTGCTCTTTTGAAAAACTACCATCATAGACTTAGCCTAGGCTTAACATAAAATAACATGTTCCAATAGATTTAGATAGCCGCATCTCACAAAGCACAGTAGGCATACCTTGTTTGTGATTACAAAAATATAGAATAGTGTGAGATGCATAGGGTATTGCCTAGACATCAAAAGCTTATATCAGTGCATCATAGTAGGTCTAGGCATTAAAAACAAGTAAATAGTGATGAAGTCAAGTAGTTCCTCTTAGAAAACTCTAGCTTAACAATATTATTTTACTTGACTAACCAAGAGAACACTACTATATTATTGATGGCTAGCTAGTAACTAAGGGTTAGATATACCATTAGGACAATTTTTTGATGACTATGACTGATGGGGTTGAGCACCCCGTGGCTTACAAGTGGATTGAAGAAGCTATGTGGCAAGATATATTGAGTCTGAATGAATCTTTTTCTAGAACTCCCGAGACCCTCTCGGGAAGGGGATCCCCCGGGATCCCCTCGGGTAGAGACACCCTAGAGATCAAGTCGAAAGGCGCGCTCCCGAGATCAACTCGGGAAGTTAGGTCCCCGAGACCACCTCGGGAAGGTAAAATGCCTGGGACCCCCGGGCCAGAAGACCCAGAGATCAGCTCGAGGGAGCAGAGCCCAAGAAACATTCGACCTCAAGTAATGGTCCCCCTTTTTCTTCGGATCTGTGGATAATCACCACCAATTATTGCGGGATAATTATGACCCATAATTATCGCAACGGTCTGAACTTAATAACTGCGTGGACCGTTACAAAGGTGATCGCATAACCGACAATTAGGGGGACATGCCGAAGATCGTGGAGACGCATGGGACAACCACCTTAGGTATAAAAGGTACTCCAACCCCTCCAGTTAAGGGGTTACGCTCTCTCTAATTCACACATACTTTCTTGGCTTCTCTTCATCTCCTAGATCGAGGCACTCACTTGAGCATCGAAGTGGGCTCCGCCAGACAATCTCTGACGTGTTCCCCTAACGTTTGTGTTAATCTCGCAGGGTGTGAGCTCTTCCTTTAGCGTTAGCGTCCACGTGGGTTGAACCCTGGTGACTGGCTGTCGATGTCGATTCCTTCTAGAATAAGTTTGGCACCATCTATGGGAAACTAGTAAAGCACCAGAAGGAGCACCGATGGCAAAGCCGGCAGGACAATCCATTGTCCTAATGAAAGAGGAACTGGATCGCTTGGTGGCCAATGCCATAAAAGAAGTGCTTGAACAACACCAAATCGAGCAGGTCGCCTCACAGCGAGGTGTTTCTGTGCGGGAGGAGATCGCCAGAATCTCCATCTCACACCCCCAACCGCGAAGATCCTTCACACCACGGGGGCGACACGCCGGAGCAACCCTGGACCACTAGAGATACTCTCCCGAAGATATTGAGAAGGCCAACTCGGTAGCCTCTAGCGTGCTGAGACACGAAGATGGAAAGGGGAAGAGGGAGGAACCTAAGGCCTCCCCTAAGGCTCCCTCTACTCCCTTCTCAACCGAGATCATAGAAGACCCCATGCTGAAGCAGTTTTGTGGGCCTGGGATTGCTGATTACGAAAAAAAGACAGATCCAGAGGATCATGTCTGTAAGTTTGAAAATGCGACACGCCTACACTAGTATACCGACGGTGTAAAGTACCAAGTGTTCTTGAACATTGTATCCGGAGCAGCCCAGCGATGGTTCCAGAGGCTGCCCCCAGGTTCTATCAACTACTTTATGGAGTTTAGAACCGCCTTCCTCCACTAGTTCACCAGTAGCCATCGCTATCAGAAGATGACACTCAATCTATTCACTCTCAAGAAGAAGCCGAAAGAGCAACACAAGGAGTACATCCAGCAGTTCAATTGGGTGGCACAAGATGTGCCAAGTGCGACGTTGGAAATCCTCGTCAGCAGTTGTACCCAAGGGCTCTCGGAAGGGAATTTTTTTCGATCATTGGTGAAAAAGCCACCCGCCAGCTTCGATGATCTGCTGGGGCATTCGGTCAAGCACGTCAATGTGGAGGAGGTGTAATTCGCTCGTCGCAAGGAACCAGCCGAAGTCCCCCCTCAAGCCATTACCCGATCTGAAAGGAGGGAACCCCCAACTCCAACCCGAGGAAAAGACCTTCACCCAGGGAAGGACCAGTGGGCTGGTAGACAGAAACTGGTCGAGACAGTGGACACCGAGCAGCCAGAGCCACTGATGAAGTACTGCGGCTTCCATGGCAGTACTATACATTCGACCGAGGAGTGTCATGCCTTGAAGAAAAAATTTAGTGAAGAGGCAGATGCCAAACTCGAAGGAAGTGGAAGAAGACGGGGTATCACCGAAATTCTCCTCAGCAAAGCCTTTCTCCCAGACGGAGGCAATCGGGAAAAAATGAGACCCGATACCGATCTCGATCGCGGTCAAGGGGAAGGAGCCGGGAGCCTGCACCCTGTAGGTCTCCCTCCTTGGAAAGAGACCCCAGGAAGGGCAAGGCCCCTACACACGACCCACCCTCTTGACATGTGGGAGCAATCTCTAGAGGACCCACCAGAGGAGATTCTCATCGGGCAAGGATGTCCAACACCCGACGTCTGGAGAACTATGCAATTGGGATGAACCAGAACCAGGATCACGACCCTACGATCTTGTTCGACCCCGATGACTTGGAAGAGGTGGAAGCTCCCCATGATGATGCCTTGGTGATCCTTGCCCGCATGGTCAACTATGAGGTCAAGCGCATCTTCATGGATACATGAAGTTTCGTGAACATCCTGTACAAGGCTGCTCTGGATCAGATGCAGATCGATGAGGATGAACTATTTTTAGTCTCAACCCCATTGTTCGGCTTCACCGAGTATCGAGTACAACCGATAGGGCAAATCACCTTATCGATATCATTGGGTAGCGACGTGCTCGAGAGGACCAGGAGGACACCCTTTTTGATCATGGACACTCCCTCAGCTTACAATGCCATCTTGTGCCGCCCGACGCTCAGTGTCTTCCAGGCGGTGGTCTCTGTCTACCACCAGAAGATAAAATATCTGGTAGGCGACCGAGTGGCCGAAGTCAAAGGGGACCAACTAGTGTCTCGGCGATGCTACAATGGGGAAGTCAGATCGGAGTCCCGAAAAAACCCGAGAGCGCAGGAAGGCTAACTGGAGGAAGTGCCCATTCATAGGAGGACAGGGCCAAAAAGCTCAAGAGACTAGCGCAGGCCAACTGTCTCCAACCCTATCACCCCCGATAAGATTTGTGTGTCATACTATGTAATCGCCTGTGTATCCTTGCTGTCTTGTAGTGAATTCATGAAATAAAGGAACGTGCCATCACAAAAGTTCCAGTACATCTGACAAATCCCTAATGCCTCGTGGTGTTACGGATGCCCGAGGTACTTATGCTTGGTCTCGGTGCTACGGACGATGAACCGAGAAACAAAACCCTAATACCTCGCGGTGCTATGGATGCCCGGGGTACTTAGGCTTGGTCTGGGTACTACATACGCCCAACCAAGAAACAAAACCCTAATACCTCACGGTGCTGTGGATGCCCGGGTACTTAGGATTAGTCTGGGTGCTACGGACACCCAACCAAGAAAGAAAACCCAAGAATTGATCATAAGGTATGACATTAGCGTGGTGCTACGGATGCCTGGGGTAATTAGGCTTGGTCTGGGTGCTACAGATGCCCAACCAAGAAACAAAACCCTAATACCTCGCGCTGCTGCAGATGCCTGGGTTACTTAGGTTTGGTCTGGGTGCTACGGACGCCCAACCGAGAAACAAACACCCCAATACCTCACTGTGCTTCGGATGCCCGGGGGACTTAGGCTTGGTCTGGGTGCCATGGAATCCCAACCGAGAAACAAAAATCTTAATACCTCGCACTGATGCGGATGCCCGGGGTACTTAGGCTGGTTTTGGGTGCTACGGACGCCAACAATAAAACAAAACCATAATACCTCGCGGTGCTGCGGATGCACGGGGTACTTAGGCTTGGTCTGGGTGCTACAAACACCCGACCAAGAAACAAAAACCCTAATACTTCGCGGCGCTGTGGATGCCTGGGGTAGTTAGGCTTGGTCTGGGTACTACAGACGCTCGACCAAGAAACAAAAATCGTAATACCTCGCGGTGCTGCGAATGCATAGGGTACTTAGGCTTGGTCTGGGTGCTATGGATGGCCAACCAAGAACCATAAAACTCTAATACCTTGCGGTGCTGCGAATGCCCAGGGTACTTAGACTTGGTCTGGGTGCTATGGACACCCGACCAAGGAAAAAATCATAATGCCTCACAGTGCTACGGATGCTCGGGGTACATAGGCTTGGTCTGGATGCTCGGATACCCAACCAAGATCTATACTACCCCCAACCACCTCTGCTTGGGAATTGGAGGGGGCTCAAGGACGGAAGGTTAACACACAACCTACCAGATATGCAACAAACATCCTCAGACAATGTGAAACTAGCAGAATATCTGATAACTGCTCGAAGCGCTTACACATCAGAGGTAACAAGTGTTTTCCTTCATTTCTTTGAGAAATACATTGACAATGACATCTCAAGGGAATAGAAAGAATAGGGGATACAATCAGTGGATCCAATAGAGGAGATCACTCCTTTGCTCGGGTTCTCCCCTATCGTTTCAGCATCCCCGCATGGTCACTTAGCTCAGAATCGTCTTCCCGTGGCGGGTACGCGGGGAGCCATCTTTCTTACGGTTAGGATCCTTGAATTTTAGGTTGCGGCTAGGACTTCTAGGTCCTCCCTTCTCATGACCATTCACAGACGAAAGAGGAATAGGAATGACTTGGCGTACACATGGGCGAAACAGTTCCATTCAAAGACCCTAATTGTCTATTATAGTCAACTCACATTTAAGAATAAAGATGAATTGCAAAATACAAAGGTAAGAGAAGGGGGAGCAGTTGCAACAACTCCTCCTTAGATGACAAACTACTCGAAGCCCAATTGACGCCCGATGTCCAAAACTCGGGGAAGCGGGGGAGAGCATTTGAGAAGGACAGGAGATGAACTACCAGGAGACACTGTCCACCCGGAGATGGACAAGAGATGATCCCAGGTGAAATAAATCATATCATCTCTGCTATGCTCCCCGCGAAGCATGTAATGTCTTTTCTAGACTCTCCGGTGGAACATGTGGTTCCATCTCCGCCATGCTCTCCCGAGAAAGGTGCGATATCATATCTGCTATGCTCCCCAATGATGCAGAAAAACCCTATTAAAGGGGGGGGGCGATGGAGGATGTACCGGATAGTGGTGTTGGACCTTGGATGGCTAGAGTGGGGGGGGGGGGGGTGAATGTAGCTAGACACTAAAACTTTGGCTCTTTTCGAAATTTCTGCGACTCAATGTTTAGTAGCACAGCGGAAACTAAAGAAAACAGAGTATGCAGAAATTAAACCTAGCTAAGCACAAATGCAAAACGCTAACAAGAGGATTTACAAGGTTCGGGGATAACTTGCCCCTACTCCTTGGCGTGCCCTTAAGGTGGGCGATCCCTTGCTCGTCGGCAGATCAAGCCCCGGTGAACACCGGATAAAATGCAACCTCCTTGTCGGTGGAATAACCTCTCCACAACGTTTCAACAAGGATAAATGTTTAAGCACATTGAAACACAAGAAAGATCTTACTTAGAACTTAGGACAACAAGAACTCAGACAAACTTCTCCCGAGCTCCACTCAGCGTAGATCTCACGCAAGAATCCCCTTCTTCGTGTCTTCTCGCTGATGGACTCACCAAGCTTTCTGACTCTTCTTCCCAATGTTCAAGTAACAGATGGTTGCTTCAAAGATCGCAGTTGTTTGCTCAAGATGATGGAACATATCGCACAAGCAAAGTATGGAGAACTGATCGCGCGTATGCAGTATTGCTGTCGGAGTAAGAGTTGTGGAGACTTGTTCGCCCAAGCGCTTAAGTCTCTTCCACTCAGCTCCAGGTCACCACCACACTGCAGCCTCCAGCTGCTCACCTGCAACACTCAGCTACCACTGAACTCTTCCTGGACTCCCTGAGCTTCCCTCAGCCAAGCTCCAGTCTGCAGCTCCAGCCATTGCAACCTGAGATGACAAATGGACAAACCTGCTCCAAGGAAAGGCCTCCATTGACTCACCTTGAGTGTTTGAATCCATCCCTGTCACCTGCAGCTTAATCAGACCATTAGCACAACATATCAAGTAGAAAATCAAGTATAAGAGATCAAGCACAGAGAATCAGATACGTTCAGACGCAATCAAAGCGTCTGACAGTGCAATTTGAATTAAAGTGATCGGTCACCGGACCGATCAGGACTATCCCAGTCCGATCAGGCTCCAACCTGATCGGTCCCCAGTGAGAAACTTGGGATCGCAAGCTCGTATGTCGGTCACCCTGACTGGTCACCAGATCGGTCACAAAACCGATCCTGAAATCAGCTTGCCACAATCTCGCCCGAAATCCACTGGCTGATCGGTCACCAGACCGATCAAGCTGCTCCCAGACCGATCAGACTCCAGCCTGATCGGTCAGGGTGAGAAACCTCGCGACAGTTGATCGTTCAGCTTGATCGGTCACCAAACTGATCAGGAGCCGATCAGTAGGTTTGCCAAAAACCTACTGGATGCTCCCTGATCGGTCACCAGACCGATCAGGAGCAGAGCAGCAAGGGAACTCAACCCACTTGTGAGCTCCCTGATCGGTCACTAGATCGATCAGGAGCTGTGCAGTGAGTGAAACGCATAATCCCTGATCGGTCACCAGACCGATCAGTCATCGCTGGATCGGTCACCAGACCGATCTACGAAGGAGCACCATGCCAATCTCCCTGATCGTTCACCAGACCGATCCAGGGGCTCCAACCTAGACCAACAAGCTAGGGTTTCACCCAACCTAGCCCTCCAAGCTAGGACCTGACCCTCCAAGCCAGGATTTCATCCAACCTAGCCCTCCAAGCTAGGACTTTTCACCTAACCCTCCAAGTTGAGACTTTTCACCTAACCCTCCAAGTTAGGACTTTTCACCTAGCCCTCCAAGCTAGGACTTTTCACCCAACCTTCCAAGTTAGGACTTTTCCACACCTAGCCCTCGAAGCTAGGATTTTTCACACCTAACCCTCCAAGTTGGGACTTTTCACCTAACCCTCCAAATTAGGACTTTTCACCTAGCCCTCCAAGCTAGGACTTTTCACCCAACCTTCCAAGTTAGGACTTTTCCACACCTAGCCCTCCAAGCTAGGATTTTCATCACACACCTAACCCTCCAAGTTAGGATTTCATCAAACCTAGTCCTACTAGGTATGCCTAGTCCACGACCTGGACTTCAACCCAATCATAATCATAATCATCCTAAACTAAAATCGATGTCAACACCAAAACAACAATCAGGGTCAGACTGCATCAATAGGTGGTACGCTTCATAGGAGATTCTGGGAGCACCTGCCTTAGCCTGGGTAGACGGGGCTTCACACCCCTCTGGGCGGTGAACCTCCTCCCTCGTCGGGTTCCCCTACAGGATACAACCTCTTTTCCCTTCATAGTCTATGAGAATGGGAAGGAATGATGGAGGAGAACAAACGTGTTGGCCTTCCACCTTTATAGAGATGGTTGCCCATCCACATTTAATGAGGGCACAACACAGGAGCAGTAATGGATGTCAATCCTGAAGCGTCGCGTCTTTTCTGTCACCATTGATTGGCATTCCCCTGCAGCGTCTGGGAACTCGTAAACCTTTATGGGTTAATTCAATGGATCACCTGGGTCCGGATATAACGGTTCGGAGGCCACAAACACTCAATAGAGAAAGTAGCCATCATGGGTCGCACAGATGAACAGCTGCGGCCCTGGCAGTGGGGCTTTCAGGGCTACCTTGGGGAGATCCACACCCAAGATCAAACTCGAAAACCCCAGAAGACACCTAGCGTCACAGGGGATTCTAGGTCCATAAAACCAACCCAAGAGGCTGCGGGGGACGTGCAATGGCTCCCTGACTCCCTTACCCCAGGGGATGAGAGGGAATGTCTATTATTCAACAAGGTTAATCGACAATCTGGCTACTGGAGTCAGAGAGAAACACCGATCCTTCTATGCTCTTGGTCCTCACGACGAAGACAAATATTATAAGGAGACAAACGCAAAAGCCCACTCAGGACAGTAAGGCAATGAAATATTCTCATTATAATCAAAAGGGGTATATCGGGGCCAAGCTCTCAGGTAGCAAATAATTCTAAAGCTCTTTGTCCTCAGGCGGGAGCTCTTCGCAAACTCGGTCGATGCTCATAAAACCCAGGTCAGCATCCAGAGGCAAACTTTGGGCCTTCCTTAGCTGGTCGATGGCCCCGTGGAAGGCTTGCTCCAAGTGCTTCATTACTTTCCCGACAATGATATCGACGATTTCATTCGACTCCAGGAAATTAGCCTTGAAGTGTGCCTCAGCCTCTTTAATACGGGAAGCATCAGTAGAATGAAAGTTGCACAATTCGACCTCAACTGCCTCCTTGGCACGCTTTAGTTGCTCTATCTCAATAGACATTTTGTCTTGCTCCGCCAGGGCCTCCTTGAGCCTGTCCATGCTGACCCATACTTTCGACCGTGCCTGGGCCAGGTCTTCCTCGAAGTTAAACAAGCGATCTGTCACCATCATGAGGTTGGACTCCTTTTGGGCGAGCTGGTGCGCTTGGTCGTTGACACGTTCATTCAATCTCCCGGCCGAGGCCTCCAGAAGTCGGATATCCCCCAACAACTTCTCTTTCACTTGAAGCTGATCCCGCTCTTGAGTCACCCAGAGTAGGTCGTTGCAGATGGCCACAACCCTCTCGGACGCCAAACGTTCCCGGTACCTGGAACTCTGTAGGGAGGACTCCCTGGCTAGCAGGGTGTCCAACTGATGCTCCACCTGTTGAGATTTATGGGCAAAAAATATTTAAAATTCGC
>JAGFNQ010008767.1:113653-168921 GCA_024364735.1 Boesenbergia rotunda | reverse complement strand
CCGATCCATGAAGGAGCACCATGCCAACTCCCTGATCGGTCACCAGACCGATCCAGGGGCTCCAACCTAGCCCTCCAAGCTAGGACTTTTTCACCTAACCCTCCAAGTTGGGAATTTTCACCTAACCCTCCAAGTTAGGACTTTTTACCTAACCCTCCAAGCTAGGACTTTTCACCCAACTCTTCCGAATTAGGACTTTTCCAAACCTATCCTCCAAGCTAGGACCTGACCCTCCAAGCTAGGACCTGACCCTCCAAGTCAGGACTTTTTCACCTAACCCTCCAAGTTGGGACTTTTCACCTAACCCTCCAAGTTAGGACTTTTCACCTAGCCCTCTAAGCTAGGAATTTTCACCCAACCCTTCCGAATTAGGACTTTTCAACACCTAACCCTCCAGGCTAGGATTTATCACACCTAACCCTCCAGGTTAGGATTTTCCAACACCTAGCCCTCCAAGCTAGGATTTTCCACAACATGCCTAATCCCTGATCAGGACTTAACCATAATCATAACCATCAACCTAAACTAAAATCGATGTCAACACCAAAATAATAATCAGGGTCAGACTGCATCAACAGTGGCAAGGGGAGACATAGAATTACACTATGTTGAGTCCAAGTCAAACCTTGCCGACATTTTTACCAAGCCTCTTCCCGAATCACAGTATACATCCTTAAGAAGAGGCCTTGGAATGTGTTTTGTAGAAGTATAGGATGAACCTTGGGGTATTAGATTGGGAAAAATATGCTTGATCCATTAGGATGATACAATTGGTTCACTTGTGCTTGTGACATAGTGTGGAATCATTAAATGTATCAAAATTATCAAAATTAGACCAACCATGGGGAAGACATGTGTTTAATTAATGGGCACTTTGCCAAAAGATCATGGTTGGACATTTTAAACATTTGAAAACCATTTCATATCTTATATGTTTTGCCATAAGCTTAAAAGATATTTGATTGCAAAACTAGGTTGAAATGTTGATACTTTCTTAGTGGTTTTCAAGAATTTTAAACTTTGGTCAAAAGTCAAGCATGTTTGAAATTTTATATGGACTGATATTTTTCCTTGATAGAGTATATTATTTCAAACATGCCTGCAAATTTTTACCAATTTTAGAATTTTCTGTAATTTTTTGGACATTTATGAAATTCGGCTCAGAAGTTAAAAAATGGCACTGACAGAGTATCGACTGGCACGCCTAAGTTCAGATTCTGAGATTTTTTTTCAGAAATTGATATCTCTCTCTTTTGATGCGATGGGTTAGGGTTGCTTGAGGCAATCATTTTGATGATGTCAAAGGGGGAGAATGGATGGTTTAAGTTAGATTTTTGAACTTAAAATGGGTGGTTTAAGTTAGTTGTTTAACTTAAATCTTGGAGGATGATTGAAAATTGAAAATGGATAAAGGCATAGGTTAAGGGGGAGGTACCTCTTAGGTTTTACTATGTCTTATACTCTTAATTGTTGTTGCTTGCTATTAAGTTAGGTTTGGAACTTAACTTGGATTATGAGTAGAATTGAAAATGGGAGAAGACATGGATTAAGGGGGAGGTTACCTCTTAGGTTTTTGATATGTCTTATGTTTTTCAATTGCTACTGTTATTTACTTTGTGACTGGTATTTTATCTCTAAACTTAAA
The DNA here is from genome assembly GCA_024364735.1 of Boesenbergia rotunda. Taxonomy (NCBI): domain Eukaryota; kingdom Viridiplantae; phylum Streptophyta; class Magnoliopsida; order Zingiberales; family Zingiberaceae; genus Boesenbergia; species Boesenbergia rotunda. Next base: position 167,276 of record JAGFNQ010008767.1, on the reverse strand, counting down.
CATATTGCCACACATCAAAAAGGGGGAGATTGTTGAGGCAAATCGACCCATGAATGATCGGGAAGATCATGGTTTGATGTGTGTGCCAATATGTTTAAGGTTAGGGTGTTATGTTGTATTTGATATGTGTGATTGAGTTTGCAAGGACTTAGAGAATCACACATGGAGAACATATATGAGGGACGAGAGCCGAGGGAGGAGAGCTCCAAGGGCAAAGCCGGGAAGTGGACTTCAAGGGCACACGTGAAGGGTGGCATGGAGGCAAGCAAGGGAAAGCTTGTGTGCGCATCCGAGGGACGATAGCCAGAGGAAGATGACTTCAAGGGGCGAGCTAAGGGAGCATACCTGAAGGCATACGTAAAGGAGAGTGTTTGGAGAGGTTGTAAGTGAGTTGAGAGGGCAGGGGCAGTCGACTGGCCAGAGGGCAGTCGGCTGCCAAAACTCCACAGAGAGTTTACAGCCTCGGACCAATAGTCGACTGGTAAACCCCCGAAACTAGCCGTTGGCTGGCATTTTATTGCTTAGACCAGTCGACTGCCACAAGGGCAGTTGATAGCCGTTTTTAGTCATGTTATGGGTTTCAAATACAATTAAAGTATCGAACTCCTCTAAACTAATGTAGTATAGAGTAACTCGAGTCATCTCTCTCAAGAAATGTAATGATAGGTTAATAATCATAGGATCTTATGTTATTGCTTTGGATTTTGGGTTTATTAAACTGGGGGATTGGATTTGAGTGCTATGACTACAAAATGAAATGGCAAAGCAAGTATGAAATCTAATCCTAATTAATGAAAGGCAATGCGAGTAAAGAAGATCTAATCTAACCTAAACTACAATTGCAAGAAAATGAAAAAACAACCTAAAAGAAGCATTCAAGTAATAGGGCATCAATGAAACCTAACATAATTGCATCAAATCGAAAGACATAACCATAAGGGATCATAAAGCAATCATACTAACACATCTTAAAGAATCTAAGCTAAAGAAAATTTAAAATTGAAAAAAAAAAAAAATCTATCTAATGGAAGGACAATTCAACAAACATATGATAGGCATGAGTGAATTTAATCAAGGCACGTGCAATCCTAACATGGAGAATCAAGCTCAATACAAGAATTCATCCAGTTAACACAAACATCCAACTCTAAGAAACAAAGGCACGTACAATCCAAACTTGGAGAATCAAGCTCAATACAAGAATTCATCAATTAACACAAACATCCAACTCTAAGAAACAAACAACAAGCAAAACTTAAGTTGCAAGGATGACTAGAGCTCTCATGTGGCTGCTAAGTTGCGGATGACAAATGGAAGGAGCTGCCGGTTGATCAATGCTTGGAGATGGAAGACCTCTTCTCTTCTAACTCGAAAAGGAAGATGACCGGATGATGAAGAGTGGAACTCCGACCGGGAGAGGGAAAGGTCGGCCGGCGGCTGTGAGGTGGAGGGAGGAACCGCGGGCCCTTGGTGGCGATGGATGGAGAAGAGGAGCGTCGGGTCAGAGATGCGATAGCGTGATACCCTCCCTTGGCTGCCTTTATCCCCTTTTCTACTCCTCCTTTCCACCCTTGATTTCCTCTGATGAGTGGCTGAGATCACTTGCAATGAAGCTCCATCAATCGTCGTTGCCAGATCCAAGTGGAGGGTTGTGATGACCAACGCATCCGATCGCATCTGGACAGCTACTGATCGGTCTGCAAGCTCTCTGATCGGACTGGATGACCCCTGATCGGTCTGGAGATCGATCAGGAACCTCCCTGATCGATCTGGGGACCGATCAGGATGTGATTAGTAGCTAAAATTCTGAATTCCTCTGTGCCATCTCCTCCTGATCGGTCTGGGGACCGATCAGGCCTTCCCTGATCGGTCTGGTGACCGATCAGAGCTCCCCCTGATGGTCTGGTGACCGATCAGAGTTCCCCCTGATTGGTCTGGTGACCAATCAGAGCTCCCCCTGTTTGGTCTGGTGACCAATCAAGGCTCCAACAGAATGAAATTTGAGTCTGATGTCGTTCTTTATGGATCCATCTTCGCCCCGGATGTGTCCCTTTTGATTCGATGATGCACAAGCTCTCCCAAAAATTCAATAGAATGAAATATGAGTGAGAAAATGCAGAAAAATTAATTAACCAATGAAATACATCCTATTCATAATTATGCATTATTTCATAAACAAATACACCCCAAAGCCTCAAATTCCCTCACTAATTGCACAAAATTTATCCGTCAAAATGCTAGTTATCACCAGTCGACTGGTGCGGGTCTAGACAGCTTGCGAAGTTGTCCTATTCTCTTATAAAAAGAGGACTTTTCTGCACGTGAATGGTACGGTTTTTACTGTAACGAAGTGTTGTTCGTGCGACTAGTCTTTCGATCTTTCTCTCGCTCTTCATCGTATTCTGTAAAGAGGAAGACAACGCTTGTAAAGGTTTCTCCACCTTTGAAGGAGACTTTTCATAGTGGAGGTGGAGTACTCGCGTGGATCCTTGGATTAGTCACACGTTCGGATGGATACCAAGTAAATTCCTGTGTTAGCATTGCTCTCTCATTCTTTGTATATTTTTGTTTGTATTGCGCTAAACTCTGTGTAGAGAAAATGATGAAAAATTGCTATTCACCCCCCTCTAGCAACGCTAGCGATCGTACACATTTCACATGCACATTAGGGTATTTTGAGTGATAACCTAGATTGGGTTGAAATACTTAGGTCTATGCCTTGACTCAAGATGCTTTAAGTCTGTTCATCAAGAGCAGTTGGGGCGATAAATACATTTAAACAACAATCAAGTTAAGTATTCACGCTTAGAAAGTCTAACTTGATCAGGTTACTTAACTTGACTAACCCAAGTGAAAACTGTTGTTATATAACAATTAGTAAGTAGCTAATTGGGTTAGACAGGGATCGAAAAAAGTTAATTTGATCAATTTTTATGAAATTTTTTTTCATGTTTGGACTCACTAATATGTTAACTAGGTTCAAAATTTATTACTTTGGTCAAACTAAGCTCATTCAATTACTTGCTATCGATCAATTTCCTTCATTTTTTTATAAAGCAAGTAGACTCTAATACACAACTATTTTTTTTCATGTCAATCATGTTTTTTTATGTTTTTTTATATATGGCTAAGGGGGAGAGAAGAAAAGTCAAGTTAAAATTTTTTTTCTCTCAAAATCTTTTTCCCAAGTCAAGTTAAAATTATCTTTTCTTTGTTTTTGAAAAGTCAAAATCTATGTTTTGAAAAAGTCAAGTTTCAAAAATTATTTTACTCTCAAAATCTTTGTGTTCAAAAAGGTCAAGTTTCGAAAACTCAAGTTAAAATTATTTTTTCTCTCAAAATTTTTACAATTTGTTACTCAAAATTTTTCATGAAAATTTATTTCCCTGAAAAGCTTTTTGAGAAAATGCTACTCATTTCGGGAAATTCTATTGGAAAAAAACATTAAGTTAGAAACTTTCAAAATTTATTTTTCTCAACAATTTCCTTTACTCAGAAGTTTTCAAATTTTTTTTGGAAAAACATTCAAAATAGAAAAATTACATATTTTCAAAAGCTTCAAGGGGAGTTTTTTAAATTAAATGAGCCTTATGCAATGTTTCAAATTTTTGCTATGTTTTTCGAAAATATTGAAAATATTTCTAAGAAAAAAAGGGGGAGAGTAGAAACTCTATTTGTACTTTCCTTCCAGTACATAACTATCATGATTTTGTTTTCTATTTTTTAACATAACTTTTGAACGGTGTTGTCATGAATCAAAAAGGGGGAGATTATTGGCGGCAGAAGCACCAGATCGAACCTGGTTTTATTAATGGCAAAGGGTACAAAGTTAAGTTTGTATTGTGATCTAATAGATTTACCAAGTGTGCAAGAAAGTCCTAGTTCACCTAGGCACGAAGTCTTGACCTGTAGGGTTGAGCAAGAAGTCCTAGTCGAGGATTGGGCAAGAAGACTTGGCCGAGGATTGGGCAAGAAGACTTGGCCGAGGATTGGGCAAGAAGTGTTGGTCGTGGACTGGGCACCAAAGTCCTGATCCGAAAGATTGAGCAGGAGTCTTAGCGGAGCGAGGATTGCGGACAGAAGTAGAGGCGGGTCAAGGTACGAACGTCTCGAGATCTAGCAGTCTCAGAGGCCGAGCAAAAGTCCAACCAGAGGAGCCGGCTGTAAAAGGTAACTTCTCCTTAGAGGAGTAGGTGAGGACGTGTTCCTCGGAAGAGGGAACAGTAGGCGTTGATTCGACCTAGGGTTTCATTTTGAAATCCAAAGTTAGAACCAAAATAGCTCGAACTGTGATTTATGCACTTATTATGTATATTATACTTATCTTGGACTAACCCTGGTTGCAGGATTGAAAGAAAGTAGATTCTGCATCCCAGGCACCTGAGAGGGCTCAAGCGCTGAGAAGACCAGGCGGCTGATAGGTATCACGCGCTCTAGATGGTATTTCTCAACAGAGGGAGAGATTGAGCTGGCAAGGTTGCCACATTAGCATCTCAGGAGTCCGTGAGCCATCAGGCGCCTCAAGTATCCCAAGCGCCCAACACTGAAGGATAGGTATTTGGCCGAGTCTGTAGATAAGTACGCGCCTGATTCGCTACACGTGGCAGGAACCCCATAAGCCTCAGGCGCCCGAGAACAGTGTATATAAGGGGCTTCACCCCTTTGTTTTCCAACATCAATTTCATTCAACGCAGAAAAGCTTTCTTGCAACTCAAGCACTCCAACACTCTTCAGACTTCTTCCGTGCTCGAGTTCTGACTGTAATATTAATTCGTTGTTTCAATATTATACTTTGAACTACATATTTATAACTTTCATTCGACTTATAGAATTGCCCAACGAAAATGGTCAAGGACCGTGGGCCTTGTAGTAGGAGCTGTTAAAGACTCCGAACCAAGTAAAAAAGAAACGCGTTAGCATTGTGTTTTTATTCTTCCGCTGTGTTTCTGATTATTCCGAAAATTTTAAGTAATCGCTATTCAACCTCCTCTATCGATTACAACGATCCCACACTTAGGACCTGATACTAAGCTGAAGTCCAAAGTGGTTATGTCCTGGCAGAATGTCCAGTTGGGTTCGCGGGGCCTGACAACTGTTGAAGGCCAAGTTGGCGGAGGCTTGACATGAAGTTTAATTGGGTTCGCGGGACCTAACAGTTTGCTAAAAGACCTAGTAGCTTAAGAAGTTAAGTAAATCTGCACAAGATAAGTGAGATAAGTTACTAAAGAGTGAATTTCAGTGAGTATAAGTCCCCATTGGGACTTTAGGCATTGTCCAGTTCAGAACTATTTTAGAGTTCTAAGCTAAGGCCTAGACTAAATCCTGGTCTTGGGAAGACATGGTCTATTTAATACTAAACCTGTTTAGTTCATTGGTACTTGTGCTAACAATGTATTACAGGGAATATATCCTGAGTGTGCAGGATTAAAAGACTTAGGACCTGAAACTAATCTAAAGTCCAAAGTGGTTATGTCTGTAACGCCCGCCCTTATATCTACTCTCGGGGCGGGGTTACGTACAATCAATCATCTAATTATTTTCTTTCTTCTAGCATAAAATTAAAACAACCAACAATGCAAGGACTAAGTGCTGAGCATGCTTGTCTAAAACTATCAGGTGATACTTACAAGTGTTAAGCATACTAGTCAGTACGTGTCAATCAAATATCATGCTTGAATCATTAGAACATCATTTGAAATATTTTAATCAAGAGTTATTCTATAACATGATAGGTTCACATATTATTTCAACTCATAACATAATCAAACAAAATCAAGTATATGAGAATTCCAAGTGTAATTACTATCATGCAATATCAAACCTAATCACTAACATTCATTGTTGAAGCAAAGATCATCATAAGCATAGTAATGTAGATATAAAAATCTTTCTTTCCCGAGCCACCACCCCACACATCTTCAACCCTCCTACCTCTTCCTTTAGTTTAAGTGTTCCTTACCCTTATCTGCAGCATAAGACAACACATAAACTAGTAAGCGCAAATGCTTAGTAAGGATCCTGTCCTACTCGCAAAATCCATACGAAGGCATACAACATGTACGCATAATAAATCATAAGCATGAGTTCATCATAGCATACTAAACATCAAAGTTTCTAAGCATGCAGCATAAAGTATCTTAAGCATACCCTTCCCATATAATCAATGTTTTTCAAAATAATTCCATAAAGGTATTACTTAAAAATACATCCATATCATATAGGGCCCAGTTGTGTACCACATAATGCGCGTTCCCTAATGAATTGGGGTAGCGAGCCACCAACCAATTAGAGTAGGACCCTTCCGTCCTACCGGAGCCATGACCTTACATTAACTTGCACCCCGGATTTGTTTAACGACCCCCTTCCGAGTCGGGTACACAACTTACAAAGTAAAATACTTATCATGTCTTTACATATATGCTAAGGAGTACTCCAAATCCACTCTTAAGGGACACACCACTCTTCAAGGGTGCTCATGATCCCACAGGGACACACCACACAACATAAGGGGGTGCTCTTGATCCCATACTTAGTGGAGTATCCTTTCAAGCATTTTATCATACACATCACATGCAATTCATAAAGGGTGCCCCATGAGCTATAAACATGCTCATACATATATCATATTTCAACCACTTAACATACTTTACATATGACAAGATTGGTCACATAAATCATATTCATGTCATAGGAAGTGGTAGCATGCTTCATGAGTTAACCGAGTTCTTCTTAACCCTAAACCTAAGGTTTTGACCGAAAGTCAAAGGTAGAGGTAGCTTAGGTTTTTGACATCAAACATCCCATACTAGTATCATATATATATACATCATGTATCATACTAAGCATAGAAGACATCATGGGGTAATCAACCTTCTTTGGCCGAATATCACATGCTAGGGAAAAATTAAGTTTTCCAATCAAACATTCCATTTAAACATCACTTGCATATACATATCATCATCCCAAACATAAGCATATCTCATAGGGTACATCTCATACAATCATCACATATATATATATCATGTATCATACTAAGCATAGCATACATCATGGGGTAATCAACCTTCACAACCTAATGTTCCATACTTTGGCCGAATATCACATACTAGGGAAAAATTAAGTTTCCAATCAAACATTCCATTTAAACATCACATGCATATACATATCATTATCCCCAAACATAAGCATATCCTATAGGGTAGTTTAACCTTCACAAACCCTAACTTTAGGGTATTGGCCGAATGGTGTAGGATAGGTGAAATTAGGGTTTTTGAAATCAACATTCACACAAGCATTTACACAAACACCTCACATACACATCATGCCACTTATTAAGCATAGATTACATCATAGGATAATTATGCAACCCTAAACCCTAATCCCTCTAGGATTGGCCGAAACTTGTAGGGTAGGGAAAAAGTTGTATTTTTGTAACCAACCATTTAAACAAACACCTTGTCTACACTATCATATAATACACTAAACATAAAATACATCCTAGAGAAATTCAACTCTTAAATCCCTAAATTCCTTGCCTTGGCTGAAACTTGTAGGGGGTGCAAACCCTAGTTTTTGTTATCACAACATGAAGGAAAATCAACATACATATATATCCTAAGTCCCAAGGGGTCTTCTCATGTATCAAAAAGTAACCAAGGCCTTCCCTTAAGGGGTGGCCGAAACTTACCTAGGGCAAATCCCCATTTTTGAAAACTACAAGAAGAAGGAAATTCATACACAACAATTACACTGTAGGCGAGGGGATACTTACATCCTTTCACTTGACTTTCACCTTCTCTAAACCTTTAGAGTACCCTTGGTTGAAGGAGGGTGAGTGTTCTCCTTACTAGCACTTCTCTAGAACCTTTGGCCCTAGTAGAGGGCAAGATCCTTGGATGGTCTTCTTCCTTCCAATTCCCTAGGGTTAGAACCCTAGGGTGTATTTTTTCGAAAATTGAGAAGGAGAAGAAGATGAGTTTTCGGTGGCGGGGAGTGAGGACGAAGAAGAGAGGAAGTTATTCCAACCTCTCCCTCTCTTATTTATACTTTTCTCATGAACAGACATGTCTATTCACTTCCCTAGCTTTAACAAGCATGTTTCTTATTATCTCAACATGAAACATGGCTTGGTGAAATGGTTAAGACATGGCCAGTGCAACTAGGAGGTTCAAGGTTCAATCCTTGCTTCCTCCTTTCTACATTTTCTTTTTATCACATTTTGCACTAATCCACTTCCAAGCCCATTAAGCCAAGCCCATCATGAAATTTCATAATAATAATAATGTTTCATGAATTCATAATATTTCATATAGGAAAATTTTGGGGTGTTACAATCCTCCATACCTTATAAAAAGTTCGTTCCGAACTTTAAAATAATTCTGGATACTTTAATCGTATTGCCTCCTCTCGTTCCCATGTGGCTTCTTCGAATTGTTCGTTCCGCCACAGAACCTTTACTAAGTGTACTTCCTTGTTCCTTAGCTTTTTGACTTCCCGATCTAGGATCTGAATAGGTCGGCGTTCGGAACTTAGATTCTCTTGGTCTTGTACTGGTTGGGGCTCTATCATCTGATTCACATCAGAGGTACATTTCCTGAGCATTGATACATGGAAGACATTGTGGATAGCCGACATTTCTGGCGGTAACTCCAGTTCGTAGGCTACTTTGCCTACCCATCTCAAAATCTGATACGGTCCAACATATCTCGGACTCAGCTTCCCTTTCTTCCCGAATCTCATCACCCCTTTCATAGGGGCCACTTTCAGGAATACTGAATCCCCAACCTCAAACTCTAGTGGTCTGCGTCACTTATCAACGTAGCTTTTCTGCCGACTCTGAGCAGTCTCTATCCTCTGGCGGATATTCTTTATAGCCTGAGTGGTTTTGTCTATAATATCCGTCTGGAGTCCCATCTCCTTCTTTTCACCACTCTCAAGCCATCATATAGGAGATCTGCATTTCCTTCCGTATAGTGCTTCGTACGGTGCCATCCCGATAGTAGCCTGATAACTGTTGTTATAAGCAAACTCTGCCAGGCTCAGGTATCGACACCAGCTTCCCTTGAAGTCCAAGGCACAAGCTCGTAACATGTCTTCTAATATCTGATTCACCCTTTCAGTCTGCCCGTCAGTCTGGGGGTGAAAGGACGTACTGAATTTCAACTTCGTGCCAAGAGCCTTATGCACGTGTCCCCAAAAATCTGAAGTAAATCGACCATCCCTATCAGAGATAATGGTCTTGGGAACCCCATGCAGTCGGATAATTTCCTTGACGTATAGTTGAGCCAGCTGCTCCACTGAGTAGGTCATCCTAACAGCCAGAAAATGGGTAGACTTGGTGAGTCTGTCCACAATAACCCATATACCATCATATCCATTCATCGTTCTAGGCAGCCCAGAGATGAAATCCATAGAGATGTCTGCCCATTTCCACTCGGGAATAGACAGAGGTTGCAGAACTCCTCCAGGCCTCTGGTGTTCTGCTTTGACCCTCTGGCAGGTCAAACACATACTGATATAGTGGGCTACATCTCGCTTCATACCGGACCACCAAAACTTGCTCTTCAGATCTTGATACATCTTGGTAGACCCAGGATGCATTGCATAAGGCGTCTCGTGAGCTTCCTCTAGGATTCTTGTCCGTAAGTCGGAGTCATCGGGAACACATAATCGGTCCCGAAGATACAAAACTCCGCTGTCCGAGATCCGAAATCCATCGTCCTTGCCTTCGAGAACCTCTTGCTTGATTCTCTGAAGACTCGGATCATGATTCTGCTTTTCCAGAATATCGCCGAACAATGTCGGTGCAATCATCAGGGTGGACAGCTGTCCTGATATGATTTCAATCTCGTAATTAATAATTTCTTCCCCTAAGGGTTGTGACAAAGTTGATAAAGACATCAAAGCAGCACATAATTTTCTACTGAGAGCATCGGCTACCTTGTTGGCTTTTCCCGGATGGTATAGGATCTCACAATCATAATCCTTGACCAATTCGAGCCATCTACGCTGTCTCATATTCAGATCTTTCTGGGTGAAGAAATATCGCAGACTCTGGTGGTCTGTATAAACTTTACACTGAGTTCCATATAGATAGTGTCTCCATATCTTCAGTGCAAAGACCATCGCTGCTAACTCTAAGTCATGGGTAGGGTAGTTTCTTTCATGTTCCTTCAGTTGCCTAGAGGCATAGGCAATTACCTTCCCATTTTGCATAAGCACAGCTCCGAGTCCAAGTTTGGATGCGTCGCTGTACATATCGAAACCCATATCGCTCTCTGGAAGAGTTAATATTGGAGCGCTAGTCAGCCTCCTTTTCAGTTCAGTAAAGTTCTTCTCACATTCCTCGGTCCACACATATTTCTTGTCTTTCTTTGTAAGAGCTGTCATAGGAGCTGCAATCCGAGAGAAGTTCTCTACGAATTTTCTGTAATAGCCTGCTAGCCCGAGGAAACTTCTGATTTCGCTGGCATTCTTGGGTCTGGTCCAGTTACTCACAGCTTCAATTTTAATTGGGTCCACCATTACTCCTTCCTTGGAGATAACATGTCCCAAGAATGATACTTGATCGAGCCAGAACTCGTATTTGGAAAATTTAGCATACAGTTGTTCCTTCTGAAGAATCTGTAGCATTATACTCAGGTGCTCAGCATGTTCTTTGGGAGTTCTCGAATATATAAGGATATCGTCGATAAAGACGATCACAAATCTGTCGAGGAATGCCGAGAATACCCGATTCATTAAATCCATAAACATAGCTGGCGCATTGGTAACTCCAAATGGCATAACTACGAACTCATAATGTCCGTATCTGGATCAGAAAGCCGTCTTCGGTATATCCTCCTTTTTCACCCTGACTTGGTGATAACCAGATCTCAGGTCAATCTTAGAGAAAACCGTGGCTCCCTGCAGTTGATCGAACAGGTCATCTATCCTGGGTAGAGGGTACCTGTTCTTGATAGTCACGTTGTTCAACGCCCGATAGTCGATACACATTCGCATCGACCCATCCTTCTTTTTCACGAACAGTACGGGAGCTCCCCAGGGGGAATGACTAGGGCGGATGAGTCCCTTGTCAAGCAGCTCTTATAACTGTCCTTGTAATTCCTTTAATTCCGTCGGCGCCATACGGTACGGTGCCTTAGAAATGGGGTTAGTACCAGGAACCAACTCAATTGCAAATTCTATATCCCTTTTTAGGTGCTAACTCTGGTATAATTATACACGTAATTATATACTTATTGTGATTATGGGTAACCCAACTCATATTATGCTTCCCCAAATATTCGTCCTTATTTGTCACATGATTAATATAGGGTAAATGAGATCTTATTTATTATATCACCAAAATTTATTTTTTATTCCATCTTAAAATTCTACATACAAGACTAGTCCAACTCAGTGAGCAAGATGGGCTGCCGTTATGCCCAATATAAAGAATATCATAGCGACGACTACTATCTCCTCGCTTATCTCCCTTTGGCCCGCCTCAGGATCCTCTACTGTTCCCATCGGGTCGTCTTCTTCGATCTCGAGAATCTCCTCGTCCGCTTCAAGGTCTTCCTCGAACATCTCCAGCATCTCTGGATCCTCCTCAAAGGGCTCGGGATCCTCCTCAAAGGGCTCGGGGTCCTCCTCGGACGGTTCGGGATCCTCCTCCGAGTCTCCCAGATCTTCTGGAAACTCATGACGGAGAAGCTGCCTACATAAGTCCGCATATGAGATACATCATCTGTGCTGTCCCCAGATCTGATGCGCAACCTCTCTTGCCCGGTTGGGCAATGAACGAAGCAAAGCTCCGATCCTATGATCGTCCATGACTGGAAACCCTTCCCGCTCTAGTTTCCAGAAGAGCCGATCCAAAAACCCTATGTTGCCTTGAATTCCCCGGGTCGGACAATACTCAACTGCCTTTATCCGCTCCATCAGCTCGCGGCACCTCTCAGTGTAGTCCTCATGCAACATCTGGAATTGAAAAGAAAATGACATGGTTAGTACTAAACCATTCCTTTTTCAATTCACAAATATATACAGAGGAAAACACACACCCAATCGGTGTAGTTTACCCTAGTGGTTACAAAATGTAACCACCCTCTTACCCCAAATTCTAAATTATTAATGAACACATATATTTATATAAGAGAAGTATCGTTCATGTTCACATATCTTATAATTACTAGTCATTGTCTATCATACAGGTAATAATTAAGCTACATAAGAATTAACGTTACTTTCTCTTGTTATGCAAGCATAAATCATCTCTATATATATCATTACTGTACATGAAATAAAGTAAAGCGAGGTTAGGATCTCTTACTTGGAAACGACAGGATGAAGCTTGATGTGTGTGTGGTGGAGGGAAAATCTGCTCTGATACCAACCTGTAACGCCCGCCCATATATCTACTCTCGGGGCGGGGTTACGTACAATCAATCATATAATTATTTTCTTTCTTCTAGCATAAAATTAAAACAACCAACAATGCAAGGACTAAGTGCTGAGCATGCTTGTCTAAAACTATCAGGTGATACTTACAAGTGTTAAGCATACTAGTCAGTACGTGTCAATCAAATATCATGCTTGAATCATTAGAACATCATTTGAAATATTTTAATCAAGAGTTATTCTATAACATGATAGGTTCACATATTATTTCAACTCATAACATAATCAAACAAAATATAGTATATGAGAATTCCAAGTGTAATCACTATCATGCAATATCAAACCTAATCACGAACATTCATTGTTGAAGCAAACATCATCATAAGCATAGTAATGTAGATATAAAAATCTTTCTTTCCCGAGCCACCACCCCATACATCTTCAGCCCTGCTGCCTCTTCCTTTAGTTTAAGTGTTTCTTACCCTTATCTGCAGCATAAGACAACACATAAACTAGTAAGCGCAAATGCTTAGTAAGGATCCTGTCCTACTCGCAAAATCCATACGAAGGCATACAACATGTACGCATAATAAATCATAAGCATGAGTTCATCATAGCATACTAAACATCAAAGTTTCTAAGCATGCAGCATAAAGTATCTTAAGCATACCCTTCCCATATAATCAATGTTTTTCAAAACAATTCCATAAAGGTATTACTTAAAAATACATCCATATCATATAGGGCCCAGTTGTGTACCACATAATGTGCGTTCCCTAATGAATTGGGGTAGCGAGCCACCAACCAATTAGAGCAGGACCCTTCCGTCCTACCGGAGCCATGACCTTACATTAACATGCACCCCGGATTTGTTTAACGACCCCCTTCGAGTCGGGTACACAACTTACAAAGTAAAATACTTATCATGTCTTTACATATATGCTAAGGAGTACCCCAAATCCACTCTTAAGGGACACACCACTCTTCAAGGGTGCTCATGATCCCACAGGGACACACCACACAACATAAGGGGGTGCTCTTGATCCCATACTTAGTGGAGTATCCTTTCAAGCATTTTATCATACACATCACATGAAATTCATAAATGGTGCCCCATGGGCTATAAACATGCTCATACATATATCATATTTCAACCACTTAATATATTTTATATATGACAAGATTGGTCACATAAATCATATTCATGTCATAGGAAGTGGTAGCATGCTTTATGAGTTACCGAGTTCTTCTTAACCCTAAACCTAAGGTTTTGACCGAAAGTCAAAGGTAGAGGTAGCTTAGGTTTTTGACATCAAACATCCCATACCAGTATCATATATATATACATCATGTATCATACTAAGCATAGCAGACATCATGGGGTAATCAACCTTCACAAACCTAATGTTCCATGCTTTGGCCGAATATCACATGCTAGGGAAAAATTAAGTTTTCCAATCAAACATTCCATTTAAACATCACTTGCATATACATATCATCATCCCAAACATAAGCATATCTCATAGGGTACATCCCATACAATCATCACATATATATATATATCATGTATCATAGTAAGCATAGCATACATCATGGGGTAATCAACCTTCACAACCTAATGTTCCATACTTTGGCCGAATATCACATACTAGGGAAAAATTAAGTTTCAAATCAAACATTCCATTTAAACATCACATGCATATACATATCATTATCCCCAAACATAAGCATATTCTATAGGGTAGTTTAACCTTCACAAACCCTAACTTTAGGGTGTTGGCCGAATGGTGTAGGGTAGGGGAAATTAGGATTTTTGAAATCAACATTCACACAAGAATTTACACAAACACCTCACATACACATCATGCCACTTATTAAGCATAGATTACATCATAGGATAATTATGCAACCCTAAACCCTAATCCCTCTAGGGTTGGCCGAAACTTGTAGGGTAGGGAAAAAGTTGGATTTTTGTAACCAACCATTTATACAAACACCTTGTCTACACTATCATATAATACACTAAACATAAAATACATCCTAGAGAAATTCAACTCTTAAATCCCTAAATTCCTTGCCTTGGCCGAAACTTGAAGGGGGTGCAAACCCTAGTTTTTGTTATCACAACTTGAAGGAAAATCAACATACATATATATCCTAAGTCCCAAGGGGTCTTCTCATGTATCAAAAAGTAACCAAGGCCTTCCCTTAAGGGGTGGCCGAAACTTACCTAGGGCAAATCCCCATTTTTGAAAACTACAAGAAGAAGGAAATTCATACATAACAATTACACTGCAGGCGAGGGGATACTTACATCCTTTCGCTTGACTTTCACCTTCTCTAAACCTTTAGAGTACCCTTGGTTGAAGGAGGGTGAGTGTTCTCCTTACTAGCACTTCTCTAGAACCTTTGGCCCTAGTAGAGGGCAAGATCCTTGGATGGTCTTCTTCCTTCCAATTCCCTAGGGTTAGAACCCTAGGGTGTATTTTTTCAAAAATTGAAAAGGAGAAGAAGATGAGTTTTCGGTGGGGGGGGAGTGAGGAAGAAGAAGAGAGGAAGTTATTCCAACCTCTCCCTCTCTTATTTATACTTTTCTCATGAAGGGACATGTCTCTTCACTTCCCTAGCTTTAACAAGCATGTTTCTTATTCTCTCAACATGAAACATGGCTTGGTAAAATAGTTAAGACATGGCTAGTGCAACTAGGAGGTTCAAGGTTCAATCCTTGCTTCCTTTTTTCTACATTTTCTTTTCATCACATTTTGCACTAATCCACATCCAAGCCCATTAAGCCAAGCCCATCATGAAATTTCATAATAATAATAATGTTTCATGAATTCATAATATTTCATATGGGAAAATTTTGGGGTGTTACAATGTCTTGGCAGGATGTCCAGTTGGGTTTGTAGGGCCGGACAACTGCTGAAGCCTAAGTTGGTGGAGACTTGGCATGAAGTCTAATTGGGTCCGTGGGACCTATCAGTTGGCTTAAAGACCTGCTGGCTTAAGGAGTTAAGTAAATCTGCACAAGATAAGTGAGGTAAGTTGCTAAAGAGTGAATTTCAGTGAGGATAAGTTCCTATTGGGACTTTAGGCATGGTCCAGTTTAGAACTATTTTAGAGTTCAAAGCTAAGGTGTTGACTAAATCCTGTTCTTGGGAAGACATGGTCTATGTAATACTAAACATGTTTAGTCCATTTGTAGTTGTGCTAACCATGTATTACAGGGAATATCTTGTTTTGGACTAACACATTTTGCATGGTTCAAATTACAAAATTCAACCTTGGATGGATAGTACCTCAAGCACCTCAGGTTCCACCTAAGGTGTCTTAGTTGGGACTAGAGGCGTCATTGCGAAACTGCCGCAAAAGATAAGAGTTTAGCAATTCAAGACGCCTTAGTTGGGAACTGAGTCACCTCACTTCTAATCTGATGCACCTTCTAGAGGATAAGCAGTGACGTCAATGACTTCTGATTTGATAAGTTTTCTTCCGATGGGAGGCACCTTAGTGTTAGTAATATAAGAGAAGTGTCCTAAGGCAATCACCTTATAATTGTAATCATTTATTTTAATAAATGAATATTCACTATTTGAGTATACATGTCTGTATATTTGATTGAGATCTTAAACTCATTTACTGAATGCCCGCAATACAATTCACAGCATGAGAGAATTTGTGATGAATTCACAACTAGTGATTATCTCTACATGTGCAATTGTGAAGTATTGAAAAATTATGAATTGATTTTTCCATGATAAAAAAATTTATATAATCTTGTGAAAATTTATTCCATAAGAAAAGGGAGACATGATTGTTTTTATTATAAATTAAATTATGATAAAAACTTGGCATGATGGAATAAATCATAGAAAAATTTATATGATAAATTTCTTATGAAAATTTATTCCATAAAAAGGAGACTTGGCGGTTGAGAGACTACTATATAAAGGAACCAAGGCAAGACTTGGAATTTAATCTAAGAGATCTAGAAATAAGCCCTCTCTCTCTCTCCTTCTCTACCTCTCCCTCCTCTAGTGCCGTCGGCCCTAAAAGGAGAACCCCTTTTGCCGTGAGCTTCAACCACCACCAAGCAGCTGCCGAAGAACAAGAAGAAGCGGGTGCAACTCCTTCCTTCCTCCCGGAATTTTGATTCCATTCTTCGTTTGGTGGTTAGTCTTCCCATCTCTCTCTTGGTACTCTTGTCGTGACTTTAAAGAATCTAGTAGTTCTTGTCGGCACGAAACTCGTGGCTTTGCGAAGTCATCCCGAAGAAAACTCGACGTGGACAGGAATAGAGGCGGAGCTTCTAAGGGACGCTTACGGTTGGATCTCGTCTCTTTCTTCGAGTTACGCGAGGTAACAAGAAAATTAGTTTACGTTTCTACAAAATTTTAAATATATGATCATGTCTACACAACATAAGGTTGCATGCTAGATGTGTGGTTAAATAATTTAAGAAATTATTTATGCTAAATCTTCCGCTGCACGTAACTAAATTTTAAAATTACGAACCCGCATCCATGTCAACATGCACCCGATCCCAACAGTGGTATCAGAGCCGGTTAGTGTTCGACATAATCTTATAATTGTTTTGCGGAAAACTTTATCATGATCTCAATTTTGGAAAATTTTCCAATCATGGATACTTTCCAATTATGGTAAATTTTAGATTTAGGAATTTCAAAGTTTGGAAATCCTCATGAAATTTCGCAAACTTTTGAAATATCCCTATTTCTGAAATTTTATGATAATTGTGAAAGCTTTCCATTTTTTGGAAACTTTTCAATTTTGGAAATTTCCTATTTGGAAATATCCAGTTTTGGAAATACGTAAGTTTTCGTTGTACCAGAAACTTACAATTATTCTAAAAATTTTATTTTGGAAACTTTCCATTTATAGAAAGCTCGCAATTTTGGGCACTTTCTTTCGAGAAAGTCTAGACAAATTATGGAATATTAAATGACATTTAAATTCATAATTGGAAATTAAATTAGTTACAAAATTCTTTATTTTGGATTGAGCCTCGGGGAGCCGTCCAATTTAAAGTTAGTTGTTATAATTAAATTTCCTAAATTGAATTTAAATTGTCTAATGTTAAATTTGGATTGAGCCATGGGGAGCCATTCAAATTATATTATCAATAAATTCTTATTTTGGATTGAGCCTCGGGGAGCCATCCAAATTAAGTTATTTATTGATATTAATTTTTCATAAATAAAATATGTGATCAAATCTTGGAAATGTTTGAGGTGATTCTCAAACGATAATTTCTTTATTTGATTTATGAGGTGATGCTCATACATATTATTGTCTCCAAAATTAATTAGGAAATTGTTTCCTATAGAGTATATTTCCTTAGATAAGATTTTCATGAAAATAATATGTGGTTGAATTAAGGGAATCTGTCTCTTAATTTAATAAGATTTGATTTAGAGAAATCAAAGTCTTAAACATATTATTTCCGAAATTGATTATGACAATTTAGGAAAATGTATCCCAAAACAATATTCCTTAAATAAAGTGTGAAATTAGAATTAGGAAATCTGGTTCCTAATTCAATTAATGAGACTTGATAAATTAAGTCACATACATACTTTATTAAGGAAATCGTTAGAGCATGACATAGTTATATGTCATGAATGTGCTTAAAAGAAAAGGATGAGACCAAAAACCCCTTACAAAATATTAAGGCCAACACCTTCCATTAATATGATTAGAACCGGAGTTTTGTTTCTCGTTTGGGTTGATGGACACATCCATGCCCGGCTTGAACCTCAACATGTTCAAACCATGGAATTAGTTTATGATAAATATAGTTGGAGTCAGAGGTAAATCCTTAGTTTTGGTTGTTGGACACATCCAAGCCTGACTAAACGGTTGAATGAGCTCCAACCATATTAAAACTATTTCTTGATTAATGGGTCAGCCTTAAGCTTGGAGCATCGATTTGTTGTGCCACAGCCAAGGTCGATGTAAAGAGAGGTGCAGTTGGGTGCTATGCATAATGTTGCATGCTTGTTAATGAGTTAGCAACCCAATGATTTATGCAAACATTCAATTAGTTGATAGCATAATGTGATAGTTACATATGTGTGATATGTAATTGGTATAATTGCCTATCTTCATAGCTAAGAATAACTTGATGGCCACAGCCATGGTTGTTCTTATCTATGGTTGTATATCAACCTATTTGGAGATGTTCCTACGATCTCCCGAATTGATAAAAAGGGTTATTCGATTCGAAAAATAAATAAGATTTAATTGATGTATGTTGATGCATTCTTTATCATTCTTCTCACATAAGCTCAATTTGTATTTCTAGGATAATCACTTGATCATGTCTTCTCTGAATTTGGGTTCCATTTTAGACACCAATAAGCTGACTGGGCCAAACTTCATGGACTGGCTTCGAAACCTGAGGATAGTCCTCAAGGCAGAAAAGCTTGCTTATGTCCTTGATGATCAACTTCCCAACCATCCTCCAGAAGATGCAAGTCCAGACCAGTTAGTGGCCTATCAGAAACATATGACCGATTCTGAACTTGCGAGTTGCATCATGCTAGCCGCTATGGTACCTGAGCTGCAAAAGCTGCATGAGCATATGGATGCTTATACCATCATCTTCCATCTTCATGAGTTATTTGACGAGCAGGCGAGATCCGAAAGGTTCGAGGTCTCCAGACTCCTCTTCACCTCTAAGATGCAGGAAGACACTTCTGTCTCACAGTTTGTGTTGAAGATGTTGGGGTACATTGAGCGACTGGGCACACTTGGTTTTGCAATGGATCATGAACTAAGTATTGACTTAATTCTGCTTTGTTTGCCCAAAAGTTATTCACAATTTGTGATGAACTATCGGATGAATAAGCTAGAGACTACCATTCCTGAGTTGCTCAACCTGCTGAAGACTATAGAGCCTTCTGTGAAGCAGGATCCGAAGACGGTACTGTTAGTTGGTTCCTCAAAGAAAGGTTCTAAGAGGAAGGCCAAAGAACAGAATAAGGGAAAGAAGAAAAAGGCTGAAAAGACTGAAAAGACACCAAAAGGCACTTGCCATCACTGCGGCAAGGAGGGTCACTGGCGAAGAAACTGCAACGTTTATCTTGAGTCCTTGAAGAAGAAGGCATCCGATGCCCCATCCTCTTCAGGTATCTTCGTTATTGAATGTCACTCTATTTCCTCAATCACCTGGGTACTTGATACTAGGTGTAGCTTACATATATGTAATGACATACAGGGGCTAAGGAATAGAAGAAGACTCGTCAAGGGAGAAGCGAATTTGCGAGTTGGAAATGGAGCAAAGATTGCTGTTGTTGCCATCGGAACATATTTGCTAAAGCTCCCTACTGGACGTGTCTTAGAATTGGATAATTGTTATTTTGTTCCGTCGTTAATAAAGAACATTGTATCTATTTCATGCATGCATGAAATGGGTTATCATTTAACTTTTAGTAACAATTGTTATTACATAACTTTAAATGGTGTTCTTTATGGGACCGGAACATTGTGCAATGGTATCTACACGTTAGATTTATCCGGTGACATTTTCAATATCAAAGTTAGCAACAAACGTGCTTGAATAGATAATCGAATAGACTCCTATACGTGGCATTGTCGTCTTGGCCATGTAAGTAAGAAACGTATGACCAAATTACACCGATGTGGAATTTTGGAATCATTTGAACCCGGTTCATTTGATACATGCGAATCATGCTTAAAATGCAAGATGACCAAATTACCATTTTCCGGAAAAGGTAAACCAGTGGAAGAATTGCTTGGTTTAATACATACTGATGTATGTGGACCAATGTCAACTCTTGCACAAGGAGGCTATAGCTAGTTCATTACCTTTATCGATGATCACTCACGATTCGGGTATATGTTCTTAATGAAACACAAATCTGACGCTTTTGAGAAATTCAAAGAGTTCAGAAATGAAGTGGAGAAACAGCTTGGCAAATGTATTAAGATACTTCGATCCGATCGGGGTGGTGAATACTTAAGTCAAGAGTTTCAAGATTATCTTAGGGACAATGGGATATTGTCTCAATGGACTCCGCCGTATACACCACAGCATAATGGTGTATCTGAGAGGCGTAACTGAACCTTGATGGAGATGGTTAGATCTATGATGAATCATGCAACTCTTCCAAAATCCTTTTGGGGCTATGCACTTAATATAGCTGTTTACTTGCTAAACAGAGTCCCGACCAAGGTAATCTCTACTACTCCATATGAGGCGTGGAATAGTAAGAAACCTCACTTAACTCACCTTAAGATATGGGGTTGTCCTGCTTATGTGAAGCAGACTGTATCAGACAAATTGGATGCTAAGTCTGATAAATGCCTATTTATTGGATACCCTAAGGAAACGAAAGGTTACCAATTCTATCATCCATTGTAACAAAAAGTGTTTGTTTCAAGGCATGCTGTGTTTCTAGAAAAAGAATTTCTTTTACAAGAAAACAGTGGGAATAACATTGAACTTGAAGAAGTTCAAGAAACTCCAATAGACATTAAAGAGACACCTAGTCTTGACCCACAACCGAGAACTCATAATGATGAGTTATCAGTTGAACCTAAAATAACACCACCTCTTCGTAGGTCTGATAGGGCACGCAATATTCGAGAGAGATATGGATATCTCATAAGTGAATCGAACGACGTGTTACTCATTAGCGATGACGAACCTATCAGTTATAAAGATGTTCTGAAAAGTTCAGAAAGGGACAAATGGCTTGAAGCCATGAAGTCGGAAATGGATTCCATGTACGAAAATCAAGTATGGGACTTGGTTAACCCACCTGAAGGGATTAAGCCCATAGGGTGCAAGTGGGGTTTCAAGAAGAAAACCGACATGGAAGGTAATGTTGTTACCTTCAAGGCTAGATTAGTGGCAAAAGGATATCGTCAGAAACAAGGAATTGATTATGACGAAACTTATTCGCCAGTAGCTATGCTTAAATCCATTCGGATGCTCCTGGCCATAGCAGCTCATTATGATTATGAGATATGGCAAATGGATGTGAAAATAGCTTTCCTTAATGGATACTTGTTTGAGGATGTATACATGATACAACTTGAAGGTTTCACATCGTTTGATAAAGCCAAAGTATGCAAGCTTCGACGATCCATGTATGGACTAAAGCAAGCATCCAGGAGCTGGAACATCCGTTTTGATGAGACAATCAATGAGTTTGATTTTTTACAAAATCCTGACGAACCTTGTGTGTACAAGAAGGTTAGTGGGAGTGCAGTCGTATTCCTAGTGTTATATGTCGATGATATATTACTTATAGGAAACGATATATCAGTCTTACAGTCAGTTAAAATTTGGTTGTCCAAAACTTTCTCCATGAAAGACCTTGGAGAAGTAACCTATTTCCTTGGGATTAGAATCTATAGAGATAGATCAAAACGATTGCTTGGTCTTTCGCAGTCTACATATATAGACCGAGTGCTAAAAAGGTTTAGCATGTCGGAATCCAAGAAAGGTTACCTTCCCATCAGGCATGTGATCAACCTTTCAAAGTCTATGTGTCCACACACAGAAGACGAGAGGATTTGCATGAATAAGATTCCTTATGCATCCGCGATAGGATCTATCATGTATGCTATGTTATGTACCAGGCCCGATGTATCGTATGCTCTGAGCGTCACGAGCAGATACCAGTCTGATCCAGGAATGGATTATTGGGCGGCTGTCAAGACAACCCTTAAGTACTTAAGAAGAACTAAGGATGTGTTCTTAATATATGGAGAAGGTGATATGATAATACTGTTAGTAATATGAGAGAAGTGTCCTAAGGCAATCCCCTTATGATTATAAACATTTATTTTAATAAATGAATATTCACTATTTGAGTATATATGTTTGTGTATTTAATTGGGATCTTAAACTCATTTACTGAATGTCCGCAATACAATTCACAGCATGAGAGAATTTGTGATGAATTCACAACTAGTGATTATCTCTACATGTGCAATTGTGAAGTATTGAAAATGTCCCTAGTCGATGAATTGATAAATACGGACACTATCAATTCTGTTGAGACTAGCATGGGTTATTCTCTAATCAACTGATTCTCACTGGCTGGTGACATTGGGATGTCCGGAGATAAACATGAATGCTAGTTAAGAGAACTAGTTCATTGGAGTGACTGGCTGTAAAACTTCACATGGTAGTCTACATATAGACATGTCAGTGAAGTTCTTACTGCAGCTTAAGTGCGATGTTCCTTTGACTTGCGGTGTTCATGTCATCTTGGTCATGGAGACTTATACTTTAACATCTTAAGCAAGCATCTCCAAGGAGGTGTGGACCCAGGATGGTTGGGTATAAGCCGAAGTGCCCGAAGATGTATGAACAGCCTAAAAGGATTCACCACTCCTTGCGAGGAGATGTATACCCAAGGCCTATCGTCGGATAGTTACTCAAAGCCTCTGGCCAGAGCATGACATGTTCAGAGTATGAGTTTCTTAAATACATGAGAGTAATTAGAATCCATAGGACGAGCGAACATTACTTGGGCTAGGTGTGACGTAGTCAGCCTAGTGGGGACTGACACACATAGACCGTGTCCTGAACCAAGTGGGTATAAGATGGTGAAGGGAATGAGGCACGACTCATTATAGCTACTGAAGGGTTTCAGAATAATTTCTGAGGTCAACCATTGATCTTTCGATTAATTGGGGGATCATGATGTACTACTAGGTGTCACTCATGATCATTCTATAATTGATGAATTATAGACGGCCAACATAAATCGAAAGCCTATTTAGTCACACGCACTACGAGTAA
Source organism: Boesenbergia rotunda (assembly GCA_024364735.1). Classification (NCBI taxonomy): domain Eukaryota; kingdom Viridiplantae; phylum Streptophyta; class Magnoliopsida; order Zingiberales; family Zingiberaceae; genus Boesenbergia; species Boesenbergia rotunda. The sequence continues at coordinate 144,088 of JAGFNQ010008767.1, read as the reverse complement.
TCCGAGGGATTTAAAACGAGTTGAAAATTGGATTTTTCGATCAAGAGAGATAAGTCGAATCTGAATTTTCAGAGACGCATCGGAAGCTTAAAATGGCTAAGTCTTTTGAAGGCTTATTGGAAGAATTAAATGAGTTTAATTCGTAAGGGTTTCGTCTTGGTGTGGCCGGCCAAAGAGGGTGCCCACCCTCTTTAGTTTGGTCGGTCACAAGGAAGAGGGGAAACCAAATTGTTTGGTTTAAATTATAAAATAAATCGAGCGTGATTTGTTTTATAAAATTATGGATAAAGAAATTTATATAAAGAAATATATATAAATAAATTTATAGAAATTTATTCTTTTTTATGGAAATTAAAATGAACCATGGATTGGTTTATTTTATTTTATAAAATCAATTATGAATTGATTTTTCCATGATAAGAAAAATTTATAAAATAAATTTCTTGTAAAAATTTATTCCATAATAAAAGGGGAGACATGGTTGTTTTTATTATAAATTAAGTTATAATAAAAACTTGGCATAACGGAATAATTCATAGAAAAAATTTATAAGATAAATTTCTTATGAAAAATTTATACCATTAAAAGGAGACTTGGCGATAAAGAGGCTACTATATAAAGGTACAAAGGCAAGGCTTGGAAATCAATTCAAGAGATCAAGGATTCTTGCCTAGCCTCTCTTCCTCTTCTTCTCTCCCTCTCCCTCTTCTAGGGCCGGCTACCCTCTCCCTCTTCTAGGGCCGGCTGCCCTCACCTCCCTTGCCGTGAGCCTCCACCACCAAGAAGAGGTCGAAGAAGAAGAAGAAGAAGAAGCGGGCGCAACTCCTTCCTTCCTCCCAGAATCTCGATTCCGTTCTTCGTTTGGTGGTTAGTTTTCCATCTCTCTCTTGTTACTCTTGTCGTGCCTTTGGAGAATCTAGTAGTTCTTGTCGGCACGAAACTCGTGGCTTTGCGAAGTCATCCCGAAGAAAACTCGGCGTGGACGCGAATAGAGGCGGAGCTTCCATGGGACTCTACGGTTGGATCTCGTCCCTTTCTACGAGTTACGCGAGGTATCAAGTAAATTAGTTTACTTTCTGCAAAATTTTAAATGTATGATCATGTCTCCACAACATAAGGTTGCATGCTAGATACGTGGTTAAAATAATTTGAGAAATTATTTATGCTAAATCTTCCGCTGCACGTAATTAAATTTTAAAATTACGAACCCGTATCCATGACAACATGCACCCGGTCACAACAAATACGTGGGTATACAGATGCCAGTTTCCAGACAGATAAGGATGACTCCAAATATCAGTCTGGATACGTATTTATTCTAAATGGGGGCGCAATAAGTTAGAAGAGTTCCAAGCAAGATACTGAAGCGGATTCTACCACGGAAGCGGAATATATTGCAGCTTTGGAAGCAGCAAAGGAAGCAGTCTGGATCAAGAAGTTTGTCACAGAACATGTATGGTTCCAACCATTGATCAAGCAATACTGATTTGCTGCGACAACAATGGAGCTATTGCACAAGCAAAGGAACCAAGGTCTCATCAGCGATCCAAACATGTGCTTCGCCGCTATCATCTGATCAGAGAGATTATAAGTAGGAATGATATACAAATTGAGAAAATTCCCACTGAAAGGAATTTAGCGGATCCATTAACTAAGGCCTTGCCTCAAAGTAAGTTTGAGGGTCATGTTAGAGCATGTGGTATTGGATACCATAGCGATTGGCATTAGGCCAAGTGGGAGTTTGTTAGTAATATGAGAGAAGTGTCCTAAGGCAATCACCTTATCATTGTAATCATTTATTTTAATAAATGAATATTCACTATTTGAATATACATGTCTGTGTATTTGATTGAGATCTTAAACTCATTTACTGAATGTCCACAATATAATTCACAGCATGAGAGAATTTATGATGAATTCACAACTATTGATTATCTCCACATGTGCAATTGTGAAGTATTGAAATTGTCCCTAGTCGATGAATTGATAGATACGGACACTATCAATTCTGTTGAGACTAGCATGGGTTATTCTCTAATTAGCTAATTCTCACTGGCTGGTGACATTGGGATGTCCGGAGATAAACATGAATGATAGTTAAGGGAACTAGTTCATTGGAGTGACTGGCTGTAAAACTTCATATGGTAGTCTATATATAGACATGTCAGTGAAGTTTTACTGCAGCTTAAGTGCGATGTTCCTTTGACTTGCGGTGTTCAAGTCATCTTGGTCATGGAGACTTATACTTTGACATCTTAAGCAAGCATCTCCAAGGAGGTGTGGACCCAGGATGATTGGGTATAAGCCAAAGTGTCCGATGATGTTTGAACAGCCTACAAAGGATTCACCACTCCTTGCGAGGAGATGTATACCCAAGGCCTGTCGTCGGATTGTTACTCGAAGCCTCTAGCCAGAGCATGACATGTTCAGAGTATGGATCTCTTAGATACATGAGAGTAATTAGAATCCGTAGGACGAGAAAATGTTACTTGGGCTAGGTGTGACTTAGTCAGCCTAGTGGGGACTGACACACATAGACCATGTCCTGAACCAAGTGGGTATAAGATGGTGAAGGGAATGGGGTACGATTCATTATAGCTGCTGAAGGGTTTCAGAATAATTTCTGAGGTCAACCGTTGATCTTTCGATTAATTGGGGATCATGATGTACTACTAGGTGCCACTCATGATCGTTCTATAATTGGTTAATTATAGACGGCTAACATAAATCGAAAGCCTATTTAGTCACACGCACTACGAGTAATCCGAGGGATTTAGAACGAGTTGAAAATTGGATTTTTCGATCAAGAGAGATAAGTCGAATCTGAATTTTTCAGAGACGCATCGGAAGAATAAAATGGCTAAGTCTTTTGAAGGCTTATTGGACGAATTAAATGAGTTTAATTCATATGATCTTGGCTTGGGTTTGGCCGGCCAAAGAGGGTCCCTACCCTCTTTGTTTGGCCGGCCACATTAAAAGGGAGAACCAAATTATTTTGTTCAATTTATAAAATAATCCAAGTGTGGTTTGTTTTATAAAATTATGGATAATATAAATTTATAAACCGAGGTTTGGTTTATTATTTTCATGGAAATTAAAATAAACTTTGAATAGTTTATTTTATTTTATAAAATCAATTATGAATTGATTTTTTCATGATATGAAAAATTTATATAATAAATTTCTTGTGAAAATTTATTCCATAAGAAAGGGAGACATGGTTGTTTTTATTATAAATTAAATTATGATAAAAACTTGGCATGATAGAATAAATCATAGAAAAATTTATATGATAAATTTCTTATGAAAATTTATTCCATAAAAAGGAGACTTGGCGGTTGAGAGGCTACTATATAAAGTACCCATGGCAAGGCTTGGAATTTAATCTAAGAGATCTAGAAATAAGCCCTCTCTCTCTCTCCTTCTCTCCCTCTCCCTCCTCTAGTGTCGTCGGCCCTAAAAGGAGAACCCCTATTGTCGTGAGCTTCAACCACCACCAAGCAGCTGCTGAAGAAGAAGAAGAAGCGGGCGCAACTCCTTCCTTCCTCCCGGAATTTTGATTCCGTTCTTCGTTTGGTGGTTAGTCTTCCCATCTCTCTCTTGGTATTCTTGTCGTGCCTTTGGAGAATCTAGTAGTTCTTGTCGGCACGAAACTCGTGGCTTTGCGGAGTCATCCCGAAGAAAGCTCGGCGTGGACGCGAATAGAGGCGGAGCTTCCAAGGGACGCTACGGTTGGATCTCGTCCCTTTTTTCGAGTTACGCGAGGTATTAAGTAAATTAGTTTACTTCCTGCAAAATTTCAAATATATGATCATGTCCACACAACATAAGGTTGCATGCTAGATGTGTGGTTAAATAATTTAAGAAATTATTTATGCTAAATCTTCCGCTGTACGTAATTAAATTTTAAAATTATGAACCCGCATCCATGTCAACATGCACCCGGTCCCAACACTTAGTTGGGAACTAAGGTGCCTCAGATGTCTTATAAAAGGAGTGTTCGGCTGAAGGCTTGAATACTTCTCTGAACACTCTGTTCTCAAGTGTTCATGATCTTTCTGCTTCCTCGTCTTCTTACTGCAGCCCTGCTATGACTCGATTATGATCGACTGCTGCCAGAAAATTGACACTAACACACATGCCTGACCGATTTTCTCTTAAGTGTTGGGTATAAAAAACATTCATTTTGTACTTGTTTTTCATGCACATATTCAAGGACAATGTAGGGTGTTACACTGTGCCTTTTCTTGTATTAGACAACTCTACAGGGAGTTTACTAGTAGAGAGATTAGTGAATTGCCCATCAAAATGGTCTAAGGGCCCTAGGCCTTGGAGTAGGAGTCGTCAAAGGTTCCGAACCAAGTAAAACTGACTTCTTGTTTGTTTGCTTGGTTTTTCTTTTATCGCTTTATTTTTTACACTACGTTCGCTTTTTTTTAAACTCCGAAAAGCAAATTTTTAAAAAGTCACGTAATTTACTCCCCTCTCACGTGCAACGATCCTACAAGTAGTATTAGAGCCTTCTTTGCTCTGAATTAGTGCAACCACTGTAAGAGGCAGGAGATTGGATTTGTTCTCTGTGGTTTTCAATTTTTCGTGCACAGTCTAAGTTTGGTATAAATACCTTTCCTTAGACTATTCTTTTTATTTGATTGGGTTTACTCAAAGTTGGTGCAACACCATTTGAGTTATTTTTTCCCTCTCTTCTCCTACACTACTAATTCAAGACCTAGTCTTGGGACCTTGTTTCTTTTTTTTCTAGTGAATTAAATGGCCCGAAAGCAAAGGCTACAACATTGTCCCCCCTCTAATGTTCAATGGAGAAGACTTTCCTTATTAGAAGAGGAGGATGGAGGTCTATTTAAAGATCGACATGAATTAGTAGTTCACAATCCAGACTGGATACTCACCTCCAATGGATGAAGGAGTCAATCTTCCACTAAAACTAGACAAGTGGAACATTAAGATGAAGAAAAAAAGCTCAAGTTGAGTTCAAGGCCCAAAACACTCTTCAGTACGAGCTAACCAAGGAGGAGCTGAACTGGATCGACCGACTAGTAAGTGCAAAGGAGTTTTGCGATAAGTTGATCGAGCTACATGAAGGGACAAATGATGCCAAGGTAACTAAATGAGACTTGCTATTAAATAGATTATAAAAATGCAGAATGGAGAGACAACAAACCAACTACATGCCCAGATCAAGGACATCATGAATGGGTTGCACCTAATCAAACACGAACCAGAGAACCGGGATGTAATAGTGTATGCCCTCAATTCATTCCCTCGAAATTCATTGTGGGCATCTATTATAAATGTATACAAAATTTCAAGGAACCTTTCTAAATTAACACTAGATGAGTTGCTTTATGAATTAGAGTTATACGAACAAACTAACACCAAATTAGTCGAGAAAGGTGTAGCTTTATTTGCAGGTTCTTCAAAAGAGTCTAAGTCAAGAAACAAAACCAAGGATGAGTCTGAAAATGAGTCAGACTCAAATTCAGAAGATTACCTGGTGAACCTGGTAAGAAAAATGTTCACCAGGAAGAAGAAGAGGTTCACAAAGAAGGATATATAAAAAATAGGTGATGAAGCCCATAACCAGTGACTCCAAGAGCAATATCATCTGCTTTGGTAGCAACAAAAAGGGGTATTTCAAGCACGAATGCCCAAACAAGAAGGAGGACTAACCCAAGAAGATGAACAAGAAGAAGATGCTTCAAGCTAGATTTCAACTTAGATTTTAATTAAGTAAAAATATTCATTGACAATCTAAGCTCAATCAACCTATCAAAAAATCTAGTGCGTCATTCAAGAACCAAACACATTGAGATTAAACATCATTTTATTAGAGATCATGTAGTTAAAGGGAAAATTGAGCTTAATCATGTTAAATCCATGTCAAATCTGGTAGACATATTCACTAAACCACTTCTAGAATCTGAATTTAACAACTTAAGGTGCCAACTTCGAATGTGTGTTATAGAATAAGATTTGCTTAACTTGTTTTGCTTAACTGAGTTTATCTTCCTACTTGATAAAGTTAAATTAGTTTTTCAAAATCTTACTTGCTTTTCAAGTTAACTTAGTTTTTCAAAATCGTACCTATTTTTTTAAAATCGTACTTGATTTTTGAAGGTAACTTAGTCCTTTTTTAAAATTTCACTTGCTATTTAGTGCACGTTCTTCTTGCTTTACCGGTGTACTCTTTCGCAGCCTTCATGTTCCTCGGATGCACCGAGCCCGTCAACTCCCTTCTCACACCATACTTCTTGTCTACTGTGTCTTCCGCTCGACTTTCTGTGCTCTTAAGCTTCTGTATACCTAGACACGGGATCAAATACTAACATGACCTAACTTGACTCGGTTAACCACATTAAAACCATCTGGGGTACTTACACTGACAGCTTCCGAGCTAACTCATGCTATTGAACATTCATATAACGGCCTATGTGCCAGGTAGCTAATGCTTTCGGACTTTAATAATAGCCAATGCGCCAATTATTATCATGTTGATAGCTTCCAAACTAACTCATGCTTCCAAACATTCATATAACAACCTAAGTGTCAGGCAACTACGACTTTCAAGCTTTAATAACGACTAATGTGCCAAGTATTATCATGCTGCCAACTTTCGAGCTAACTCATGCTTTCGAGCATCCATATAATAGCATAAGTTCTAGGTAGCTAATTTCTATGGGCTTTAATAATGGTCAATGTGCCAAGTATTATTTATGGGATCAATGTGATCAATAGAGGGGGTGATTATCGATAACGATTTTTTGGATAAATCAGATTAAATACAGTGAAAGTAAACATGTTGAACACGGCTAACACCTTATTTTTACTTAGTTCGGAGTCTATGACGGCTCCTACTCCAAGGCTCACGGTTGTTGACCGTTTTCGTTGGACAATACTATAATTCGTGAATGAAGTACAAGAGTTATGATTAAGTACAAAAAAATAAAAATTATACCAACAACACTAAAAGAAGGAATTAGTTGCAGAAGTGGCGTGTCGTCGATCTTGAACTTCTTGAGCGCAGAGAACTCAAGCACAAAAACATTATCGTTGAGATTTCGAGAGCTTGAGTTAATGTCCAAGGCAAAGCGGGTGAAAACCCTTTTATACATGATCTCGGGCGCCTGATAGGCTATAGGGGCGCGCTACACATAACCGATTTAGCCGCATCCTTATTCGCAGACTTGGCCAACCATTTTCCTGTTCTTGGGCGTCTGGGAGCACTTGGGTGCTTGGGAGCAGTGAAGCGCTTGGGAACTGACGTGGCACGTGTAGGGATCTATAAGCAAAATAATTCAAAAATCGCAGCGGTAATAATAGATCCCACGAGTGATCCATGAGAAAGAAAACTCATATAAAGTTAATTTACAAATTCCTATCATATAGGTATACCTTTGGCGCATGCCCTTCACTTATCCTGCTTGTCCAAGATATGCCAGATCTCTTGCACGTTCAAGTATCCGTGCCTCTATGCGTATCAACACGAACACGATCTCTCAAGCTTCGGAGAAGAATCGCCTTTGTGGTGCTAGCCACAAGAGGAGATTTACAAAGCAAGAAGGAGAGGGAGAAGAGGGATTTTGGCCAAGTGAAAGAAGGGAAGGAAAAACGACAAGTTCATCATCCAAATGACAAAAAAAACTCTTTTATTCTCATCCCATGAATATGAAAAGTTTTTTTGTCCCATTAGCTTCCCTCCATTAATGCTGATAAAAACTCAGTTAGAGCACATTTTCTCATGTGGCTCTTCAACTTCTCTTCATCTAATGAAGAGAAACCTTTCATCTTCCACTATTATTAATTTATTAAATATTTTAATGAATTAATATCTCAAATATGGTTGAGTCTAATCTAAATGAGTCAAACTCAAATTAGATCTCAATCTCATAATTCAATTGGATTAATTTGAGTCTAACTCAATTAATCCAATTCGGATCAAATCTTAGTCAAACTAAGATCAATTAATCTCCAAAGCATTATGTCCTTAGTGTGTGACTCAATAGGTTCTTGTAACGTTGACAATGTTAGTGATATAAGAAAAGTGTCCTAAGACAATCGCCTTATGATTGTAATCATTTATTTTAATAAATAAATATTCACTATTTTAGTATACATGTTTATGTATTTGATTGAGATCTTAAACTCATTTACTGAATGTCCGCAATTCAATTCACAGCATGAGAGAATTTGTGATGAATTCACAACTAGTGATTATCTCTATATGTGCAATTGTGAAGTATTGAAATTGTCCCTAGTCGATGAATTGATAAATACGGACACTATCAATTCTGTTGAGACTAGCATGGTTTATTCTCTAATCAGCTGATTCTCACTGGCTGGTGACATTGGGATGTCCGGATATAAACATGAATGCTAGTTAAGGGAACTAGTTCATTGGAGTGACTGGCTGTAAAACTTCATATGGTAGTCTACATATATGTCAGTGAAGTTCTTACTGCAGCTTAAGTGCGATGTTCCTTTGACTTGCGGTGTTCAAGTCATCTTGGTCATAGAGACTTATACTTTGACATCTTAAGCAAACATCTCCAAGGAGGTGTGGACCCAGGATGATTGGGTATAAGCCGAAGTTCCCGAAGATGTTTGAACAGCCTACAAAGGATTCACCACTCCTTGCGAGGAGATGTATACCCAAGGCCTATCGTCGGATTTTTACTCGAAGCCTCTGGCCAGAGCATGACATGTTCAGAGTATGAATCTCTTAGATACATGAGAGTAATTAGAATCCGTAGGACGAGAAAAACGTTACTTGGGCTAGGTGTGACGTAGTCAGCCTAGTGGGGACTGACACACATAGACCATGTCCTGAACCAAGTGGGTATAACATGGTGAAGGGAATGGGGTACAATTCATTATAGCTGCTGAAGGGTTTCGGAATTGTTTCTGAGGTCAACCGTTTATCTTTCGATTAATTGGGGATCACGATGTACTACTAGGTGCCACTCATGATCGTTCTATAATTGATTAATTATAGACAGCCAACATAAATCGAAAGCCTATTTAGTCACACGCACTACGAGTAATCCGAAGGATTTAAAACGAGTTGAAAATTGAATTTTCGGATCAAGCGAGATAAGTCAAATCTGAATTTTTCAGAGACGCATCGGAAGCGTAAAATGGCTAAGTCTTTTGAAGACTTATTTGTTGAATTAAATGAGTTTAATTCATGGGGTCAAGGTTTGGATGTGGCCGGCCAAAGAGGGTCTTGGTTGGCCGACCACAACAAAAGGGAAAAATCAAATTGTTTGGTTTAATTTATAAAATAAACCAAGTGTGGTTTGTTTTATTAAATTATGAATAATATATAATTTTTTATAAATCGAGGTTTGGTTTATTATTTTTGTGGAAATTAAAATAAACTTTGAATAGTTTATTTTATTTTATAAAATCAATTATGAATTGATTTTCCATAATAAGAAAAATTTATATAACAAATTTCTTATGAAAATTTGTTCCATAAGAAAAGGGAGATATGGTTGATTTTTATCATGAATTAAATTATGATAAAAACTTGGCATGATGGATTAAATCATAGAAAATTAATATGATAAATTTCTTATGAAAATTTATTCCATATTAAAAGGAGACTTGGCGGTTGAGAGGCCACTATATAAAGGAGCCAAAGCAAGGCTTGGAAATCAATCCAAGAGATCTAGGAATAAGCCCTCTCTCCCTCTCCTTCTCTCCCTCTCCCTTCTCTAGTGCCGCCGGCCCTAGAGGAGGCCCCTGTTGCCGTGAGCTTCAGCCACCCTCGACCACCAAGCCGTTGTCGTAAGAAGAAGAAGAAGCGGGCGCAACTCCTTCCTTCTTCCCAGAATTTTGATTCCGTTCTTCGTTTGGTCGTTAGTCTTTCCATCTCTCTCTTGGTATTCTTGTCGTGCCTTTGGAGAATCTAGTAGTTCTTGTCGGCACGAAACTCGTGGTTTTGCGAAGTCATCCCGAACAAAACTCGGCATGGACGCGAATAGAGGCGGAGCTTCTAAGGGACGCTTACGGTTGGATCTCGTCCCTTTCTTCGAGTTACGCGAGGTAACAAGTAAATTAGTTTACGTATCTGCAAAATTTTTATTTATATGATTATATCCACATAACATAAGGTTACATGCTAGATGTGTGGTTAATGTAACGCCCGCCTTTTTCGCCCACCTTATGGTGCGGGGGAAAGCGGCGTTACGCTAAACATACATGTACGTACAAAACCGCTTAATACAGCGGAATACTTTTTTTTTTCTTCTACACATGCTTTTAACCATGCAACTAATACATGAAACATCTATACATGCCTAAACTTGTCATTCATGAACCTAGCGTCATTGGACTTTGCCTATTAATGACATACATGGCATCATGATATAACCATTTCATAGCTTATTCATAATCTTCATAAGTAGCAAGTAACTTTTCCATAAACATCATGAGTCTTAAGTCATACATTAGGCATAACCATTAAAACATAGCATAGAATCTAAGGAGGCATTTCCAAAACCCAAGACATGTGATATGCGTAAATAAAAAGGATCCTTTGCCATGTCACTGCCACACACACACATGCTCTTGCCTCTCCTGCTGCTTCCCTTAATAACCTCTTGCTTGATCTGCGGTACGAGGAAAATAAGACTATAAGCACATAGGCTTAGTAAGACCCATTCCTACTCACTAAAACCATACGTCACTTAAACATAAACATATCAAGCATCTGACATAACATAATTTTGAACATAAAACATAGGCATAGTCTTGGCGTAAATCATAAGCATATGAACAACTAATATAACATGATTCTTAACATAAGCATCAAACCAAAACATACTTAGCAGGAAATAATTCGTAGCATACATGGGCATGAAACATACTTATCATAACATAATTCTTAACATACATGAGCATACTTATCATGGCATAATTCTTAACATACATGAGCATACTTATCATGGCATAATTCTTAACATACATGAGCATGAAACTTACTTATCATAAGCATAAGCATAAAACATACTTACCCTGGTGTGATGCATAACATGAATGAATGCATGAGTCAAATGCATTTACATAAGGATGCTTAATTTTAAAATCAAACTTTTAAAACATAAACATAACATCATTGGGGTCCCTGGCTTGTACCACATACATACATCATAAGCGCGCATCCCTAAGTAAATACGAGGTAGCGAGCCCCGACCTACTAGGGTAGGAACAACGACGGTAGTTCCAAACACCGTGGACAGCATAGTCAGTGGTCCAGAACCGGGGCGTTCTTAAGGTGTCCATCCCTGTTGGACAGCTTCGGTTGTAACGCCCCAAAATTCCCATTTTTAGTTTTTAAAGTCCTTAGAATTATTTAGAAATGGTTTAGAAATATTCTAGATATTTTTAGGAATTTTTAGAGTATTTTTATGGAATTTTCCGAGTCCGTTTGATATTTTTGGAAAAAGAAAAAGAAAAAAAAAGCCAAAAAAGGAAAAAACTAATTAAGGGCAGCCGGAGATCGAACCCGCGACCACCACGAGACCAAGGGAGCGCGCGGCCAGCTGGGCTAGGGTATCAAGCACAGAAAAGGAAAGAAAGATAGATATTTAAGCTGTAGTTAAGTTAATCCGCCCCTTAAGTATAAATAGCTAATTAAAGAGAGAAGTTTTATTTTCTCTCAAACCCTCTCCCTCTTCCAAGTTGCGCCGACCCCTCCTCTCCCTCTCCTCTCTTGGGCGACACCAACACCAAGCCAAGAGGGCCGTCCGAGACCCTTCTCCAAGAGATAATTCTATATTCGGGATCCCCGCGACGAGAGGAACGCGTAGTCGTGAAGAATTCTTCGAGATCTCAAGTTTCTCTCGAACCTCCGACGCCGTTCTTGGTTGTAAGTCCAAGATATCAATGTAAGTACTGCTCACCTGCAGTAAGAGGCGGTTTTCCGTGAGAATTTCCTTTAAAAGTTTTTAAAAGAGATAATTCTTTCTTGTTTAAGTTTTTGCATGTGATCTTAGTTCATTATGTGCTTATATATATTGATTAATACCCTATGTGAGTTTAGGGTCCAAGAAAAGCTATGAGAAAAGAAAAGAGAAGATAAAGATAAGAAAAGAAAAGGCCAAGGCCTTAAGAAATCCCCAAAAGTCAAGACTTAGGGATTTGAGCACACAAGGGGCTCATTAAAATGCCAAGGCATTTAAAGATAAGAAAGAAATGAAAGAAAAGCTATTTTATTTTATAAGGCCAGTACCCGGCGTCCAAGGGCGTCGTTAAAGAAATCCAGGTGTCCAATTTCAAGGTCTTGGCCCTGGTAGACCAAGGTCTGCTCTATTAGGATTGGTGGCTCGCTACCCCAACCTTTTAGGGAACGCGCATGAGATGGTACTTACGTCTTCAGTGGATCCAAGTGATTAGTATTTTCAAGTATATGCTTTAGCAAAGTTTTCGAAAGTTTAAGAAAGTTTTCAAAAGTTAAAGAATAGCTAAAGTTTCAAGTTGAGCCAAGAAAAGTAAATTGAGATTATTTATTGCTTGAGTATGCATGTTTTGAGTTACACATGTTCTTAGTTTTCTTTCAAGCTTATTAGTATCTCATATGATGTTCAGTTTGATCTAGAAGCATGTTTGCACATTTCGAGATTTTGTGAGCTAGATAGTACTTACTAAGCTTTTTGCTTACTAGTTGCATTTCCTCTTATTGCAGATAAAGGTAAAGGCAAGCAATTCTGAAGGAAGACGTCGAGGCGGTGCTGAGTAGAGTGTGTGTGGTGGCTGATTATGGAGAGATCTTTGAGACGAGACAATTTAGTTATTTGAATTGCAATGTTTAAGTTTATTCAAATTTCAAGTTCTTGCTTATGGAGATTATAGAGTATTTGAGTTTTGGATAGTTTTACATGCTCAATTTCTTAGAGTAAAGATTCCTTGTCATTTCATTTAGCATACGTATTCTTATGTTTGCATTGGATGAGTAGAAAAGTGAGTAGTTAAAGATATTGATACTTTGTTAGAGAAAAAGGTGTTTGTGCCAAGATAGTATCAATTTCCTTTCGAAACAAGTTTTTATTGCTTAAGTATGTTTAGAAAAGTTGCTTTCTCATTCCATAATGCCTTAGTGATGTTATAGAACTTTGCATGATGAGTTTAAATGGTTAGAAGTCAAGATTGGTACAAACTCTATTGTTAAAGCTTATATAAACTTGTTTAGTTTATTTCCTTCCATAAAAGTTTTAAATTCAAGTTTATGGATTCGTTTGATTGGCTAAATTGTTTAGGAAACTGTCATAGAGTGTAGAAATGTTGTCATAATTGCATATGGCTCGAAATATTAGGTTTGGTGGAGAGTTAAAGCAACTGCCGAAAACCTGTAAAACTGCTCATAGGCGTATCAGTCGACTGCCACGTCATCAGTCGACTGGTACAGGCTGTTTAAGAAGGGTAAGGCTGTTTTCAACAGGTATTAGCTATGGGATTTGAGAAGGAAGTATGGCATGGTATTATTATACATGTTTGCTTAAGTTAGAATATAATCGTTAGCAGAATAAAAAAAAAAAAGATTTCCGCAATTTTCTTTAATCATGTATAAAAGTTGAGAAGTAGAGAAAAGTAATGATCCGTCTAAAGGTAGTAAGAAGGCGGGTCGCTACATCGGTAGTCCCAGAACTGTGGACAGCATAGTCGGTAGTCCAGAACCGGGGCGTTCTTAAGGTTCCCATCCTTTGGACCCTTACTTCGGTCCGGTACAAGCCCATTCATAAAATAAAATAACTATTCATGCTTCATCATTCATACTTATTTCACGACATCGTTATGCCTTCATCCTTCATACTTATCATTCATAAAGCATGGCATACATACATATCATTCATAAAACATGGTATACATATATATTATTCATAAAGCATGACATACATACATATCATTCATAAGAATGACATACATACATAATATTCATAAAGCATGGCATACATACATTTCATTCCTAAAGCATGGTATACATACATATTATTCATAAAGCATGGCATACATACATATCATTCATAAGAATGACATACATACATAATATTCATAAAGCATGGCATACATACATTTCATTCCTAAAGCATGGTATACATACATATTATTCATAAAGCATGACATACATACATATCATTCATAAGCATGCATGGTCATGGCACATAGGAAAACATGCCTAGATCTTTTCGTACATGATGCATTTCCCTAGGTTCATGGCATATGCTTAAAGCATTCATGAATAAAACATAACATATACCTAAACATACGGAGCCATGATACCTAGCATATGGAGTTAGGATTTTGGTAACATAAAGATCCTCACATCTTGCTTAACCATATACTTACATCATGGTAACTTATAAACATGTATCCTTGAGACCTTAGCCCATTTCAAACCCTAGCTTTGGGTCTTGGCCGAAAACCCTAAGGTACCATAAAGCCCTAGAAAATTTACCTAGGTCATGATTAACATCCCATACCTTACATATCATGCCATGGAAACCATTTGAACCTTTGGTTGGGTTTAACCCTAAGTCCTAGGCCCCAAACCATGAGTTGGCCGAAACCCTAGAGGGATAATAAGCCCATAGGAAAATTCATATAAAGCACCATTATTACCCATAAGGTATCCTAGGAAACATACTAATCATGCTTGGAAAGGTTGGAGTTTACCCTAGCCCTTTAACCTTGATGTGTCCAAAACCCTAGGGGGGGTTTTAGGGTGCTACAAAACTTCCAAAATCATACTTTTATGCTTAACCTATCATGAGTAAACATTTGAAAACATAAAAGAGGACTTTAACATGATTTTTAGCCCAAAACCTTTCTTGGCTGAAATCTTCACAAGCCCTAAATATGGATTTTTCAACATAGCATGCCAATAAAACTTAGATCATGATAAATAACTTGGAAGCTATCATACCACAGGTGAGGGGGTCTTACCTTCCCTTATCTTGGATTAAATCCTTGAATAAAGAAATAGAAGGAACCTTCTTAACTCCAAACTTCTCCTTAGCCCTTGTAGCCTAGTAGAGAGCCTTGAGTCTTCAAGATGGAGTCCTTGGTGGAAATTTTTCCTAAGGGGAGAGCCCTTGTGGTTTCGGCTAGAGCAAGGAGGAAGAGGAAGAAATGAAGAAGAGAAGGGGAAAAGCCTCTTGGTGGAATTGAAAATAACTTAAGCCTTCTCCTCTCTTTTATACCACATGAAGAGGGCAAGTGAAGAGTCATGGTGTCTCTTCCCTTGATGACTCTTCATTTTCTCTAAGCCTTAACCAAAATCCACTTTATTCTTTACTAGCACTCTCTTGCTAGGTGAATTCGTTAGTACATTCATGGTGGTGCCATAGGTCCAAGGTTCAATCCTTGGTGCATGCACTTTGTTTTTATTTTACTTTTATTTTTATTTCTCCTTATTTCCGAAAATTCCTCAAAAATTCACCCATGATCATACTAATATCCTTAATTAAAACCCATTTATATTTATATTAAATTTCACCTAAAATTCACTAATAACCATGGTCTTAGAAAAGTCCATTAGTACTTAGCTTCTCAATTTAAATGAGAAAATTATGGATAACTAGGCTAAGGTTCGTACTTGTATCTCTAAACTCCTTCAAAAACTATTTAGACATGATCAATATTTTAAAGAAAATATTGAAGACATTTTCCGGGTCGTTACAATCCCCCATACCTCGTGAAAGTTCGTCCTCGAACTTAGAATAGCTCCGGGTACTTGCGTCTCATCTCGTCCTCGCGTTCCCAGGTAGCTTCCTCGAACCGTTGACTTTGCCATAGGACCTTGACTAAGGGTACCTCCTTGTTCCTTAGCTTCTTGACTTCCCAATCCAAAATTTGGATAGGTCGGCGTTCATAACTTATGTCCTCCTGAACTTGTATTGTCTGTGGCTCGATCACTTGGTCCCTATTGGGAAGACACTTCTTAAGCATTGACACGTGAAACACGTTATGAATAGCTGACATCTCCTGAGACTGCTCCAGTTCATCAGCTACCCTGCCGACTCTTCTCAGGATCCGGTATGGTCCCACATAACGCGGACCTAGCTTCCCTTTCTTACCAAATCTCGTTACCCCTTTCATAGAGGTCACTTGGAGGAATACCAGATCCCTCGTCCAAACTCTTCCGTGCTTTGAGAGTCGATAAGAGTTCTCCCAGTTCTTTTCCCTGACTCTCCGATAAATTCAAACATAGGATCTGCCTCGGGTCGAAAGATCGCCTTTCGCTTACAGTACTCGATAGAAGCACCGTATTTGCTCAGAAATCCATCCCCATTATAACATCATAATCCCGCATGTCGAGTACTATCAGATCGCAGTAGAGTTCTCTTTCTGCGATTACGACTAGCACAACACGCGGCACGTGAGCAGATGCCATTATTTCTCCCAAAGGCAGGGTCGTTAAGAACTTGCAGTCTAAAACATGTGGGGACATATCTATCTCCTTAGTGTATAGCACAGAAACAAACGAGTGTGTTGCCCCAGTATCAAATAATGCAGTAGTGTACTGACTGGAAATAAATATCTGACCTGTGACAACCGTAGAAGCTTCCACAGTGTCCTCTGTGACGCCCGCCCTTATATCTACTCTCGGGGCGGGGTCACGTACTATCATTCGTATAAATTTTTTTTTTCTTAAAGTACTAATAACAAAGTACTAAGCATGCTTGTTCAAAACTAACCTATAACATGATAGGTTCAACTCATAATATAATCAAGTATATGAGTAATCCAAGTATAACATTCATTACTAAAGAAATGTTAACATAAGCATAATATTGTAGATATGAAGATCTTTATTTCCCGAGCCACCACCCCCCACACATCATCAGCCCTCCTGTCTCTTCCTTTAGTTTAAGTGTCTCTTACCCTTATCTGCAGCATAAGACAACATATAAACTAGTAAGCACAAATGTTAGTAAGATCCTGTCCTACTCGCAAAATCCATATCATAGAAAGATAAGAGAATAAATCACATTCAAGCATGGTAAGTGTTTAAGCATGTTAAACATCTAAGCATATTAACTTCATAGGAAGGTTTCTTTGAAAACATATAAACATAATACTTGAACATAGCATAATCATTAGGGCCCGGCTTGTACTTCATGTTTTGCGCGCGCCCCTGAATAGGAACGAGGTAGCTAATCCCGAACCACTAGGGTTTACTAGACCTTCTCAGAAGTCCTTCAGCCTAGTATCATAATCATTTGACTCGCTTTAAGAGTCTATAGTACAAGCCATTACAAAATAAAATAATTATCATGTTCTTCATTTTCATAAAGTATGCTCTTAATCCCAACCTTCTAGGGAAGCATTCTTTAGGCCCTAAGCCTTCTTTGTTCATGCCCTACAAGGCTCATTCTTATGCATATGTATGCATCCATAATCATGATAACTAGCCTAGTATAAAGCACGCATTTCATAAGGGTGCCCTATGGGCTATAATGCATGCTCATACATAGATCATAATTCAACCCCTTAAACATATCTTATATATGACAAGGTTGATCACATAAATCATATTCATATCATAGGAAGTGGTAGCATGCTTCATGGGTAAATCAAATGGTTCCTAACCCTAAAACTAGGGTCTTGGCCGAAACTCAAGGCTAGGGAGAGTTCCATTTTTCCTAATCCAACATTCCATTTAAACATCATTTGCATATAGATATCATCATCCCAAACATAAGCATATCTCCTAGGGTACATCTCATACAATCATCACATATATAGGCATATGATCTTACTAAACACAATCATAATCTCATAGGGTAAGTTGTCCTTCACAACCTCATGTTTCATGCCTTGGCCAAATGTTACATGCTAAGGAATCCAATCAAACATTTCCTTTGAATATCACATGCATATACATCTCATATCATTTTACATAAGCATATCACATAAAATAATTTAACCTTCACAAACCCTAAGGTTTCATGCCTTGGCCGAATGGTGTAGGGTAGGGAAACTAGGGTTTCGAAATTAAACCTTCACACAAGCATTTATTCAAACACCTTGTCTACACTACTAGGCATAGATTCATCATAGGCAAATCAAGCATCCTTAAACCCTAATCTTCCTAGGTTGGCCGAATGATGTAAGGGTAGGGTAGGCAAGGTTTTTGACATCCAATCTTCACACAAACATTTACACAAGCACTTAATCTACACTACTAATCATGGACACATCATAGGATAGCAAGCAACCCAAAAAGCCTAACCTTTCTCCTCTTGGCCGAAAGTTGTAGGGTGGCTAACCCTACTTTTTGTTATCACAACATGATGGGAAGTCATCATACATATATACCCTAAGTTCCTAGGAGTATCCTCATGCATCAAGAAGCAACCAAGACCCTTGTCTTGGTGGTGGCCGAATGGTTACAAGGGAGGAACTCCCATTTTCGAAAACAAGGACACCAAAGAAACATTCAATAACAATTACACTGCAGGCGAGGGGATACTTACATCCTTTCGCTTGAATTTCGCCTTCCCTAGATCCTTAGGGTACCCTTGGTTGAAGGAGAAGTGGAGGTTCCTTTCGCCAAAACTCCTCTAGAACTTCTTGACCCTAGTGGAGGGCAAGACCCTTTAGATAGTCTCCTTCCTTCCACTTCCCTAGGGTTAGAAACCCTAGGTTGTATTTTTTTCGAAAACACAAGGGAGAGGGGCAATGAAGTTTCGGTGGGGAAGAGAAAAGGAAGAAGAAGAGGAAGTTACTCACACCTCTTCCCTCTCTTATTTATACTTTTCTCATGAAAAGACATGTCTCTTCACTATTACACGCTTAACAAGCATGTTTCTTATTCTCTCAACAAGAAACAATGCTTGGTGTAGTGGTTAAGACATGGAGAGTGCAACTAGGAGGTTCAAGGTTCAATCCTTGCTTCCTCCCTTCTACCTCTTCTTTTTATCACAATTTGCACTAATCCATATCAAAGCCCTTTAAGCCAAGCCTATCATGAAATTTCATAATATTAATAATATTTCATGAATTCATAATATTCCATAAATATTATTTCATAATATTTTTAATATTTCATATTCATGAATCTATAATATTTCATGAATCCCATAATATTTCATATTCATGAATTCATAATATTTCTTAATATCCATGATACTATTTCATGAATTTCATAATATTTCATATTCATGAATTCATAATATTTTCTAATATCCATGATACTATTTCATGAATTTCATAACATTTTATATGGGAAAATTTTGGGGCGTTACAATCCTCCATACCTTATAAAAAGTTCGTCCCGAACTTTAAAATAATTTCGGATACTTTAATCGTATTGCCTCCTCTCGTTCCCATGTGGCTTCTTCGAATTGTTCATTCCGCCACAGAACCTTTACTAAGGGTACTTCCTTGTTCCTTAGCTTTTTAACTTCCCGATCTAAGATCTGTATAGGTCGGCGTTCGGAACTTAAATTCTCTTGATCTTGTACTGGCTGGGGCTCTATCATCTGATTCACATCAGAGGTACATTTCCTGAGCATCGATACGTGGAAGACATCGTGGATAGCCGACATTTCTGGCGGTAACCCCAGTTCGTAGGCCACTTTGCCTACCCGTTTCAGAATCTGATACGGTCCCACATATCTCGGACTCAGTTTCCCTTTCTTTCCGAATCTCATCACCCCTTTCATAGGGGCCACTTTCAGGAATACTGAATCCCCAACCTCAAACTCTAATGGTCTGCGTCGCTTGTCAGCGTAGCTTTTCTGCCGACTCTGAGCAGTCTCTATTCTCTGGCGAATATTCTTTATAGCCTGAGTGGTTTCATCTATAATATTAGTCTGGAGTCCCATCTCCTTCTTTTCACCACTCTCAAGCCAACATATAGGAGATCTGCATTTTCTCCCGTACAGTGCTTCATACGGTGCCATCCCGATAGTAGCCTGATAACTGTTGTTATAAGCAAACTC
This sequence comes from Boesenbergia rotunda, assembly GCA_024364735.1. Lineage (NCBI taxonomy): Eukaryota > Viridiplantae > Streptophyta > Magnoliopsida > Zingiberales > Zingiberaceae > Boesenbergia > Boesenbergia rotunda. The sequence goes on along the minus strand of JAGFNQ010008767.1, from coordinate 124,118 downwards.
TGCCAGGCTCAGGTATCGGCACCAGCTTCCCTTGTAGTCCAAGGCACAAGCTCGTAACATATCCTCTAGTATTTGATTTACTCTTTCAGGTGCTAACCCTGGTATACTTATACACATACATTGTAATTATATACTTATTGTGATTATGGGTAAATGAGATCTCATTTATTATATCACCAAAATTTATTTTATTCCGTCTTATAATTCTTCATACAAAACTAGTCCAACTCAATGGCCTGTGACTACATTTGATGTATTCGTCACGTCTTCCTTGGATAATGAGAAAACCCTTGCATTCGTCGTAACCGGTGGTACGTGCGGTTGGGGAGGTGCTTGCTTTTTGGCGCGGCAATCTTGGGCCTTGTGCCCTACCCGTCCGCAGTTGTAACACTTGCCTGTCCCCTGGCGGCAAGCTCCTGGGTGCAGCCTTCCGCATGTAGCACACGGGTCGAACTTGGGTTGCTTGCTGGCGGAACCACTTTGTGAGTCGTTCTTTCTCTTGCCATTGTGGTTCCCCTTCCAACTATCATTTTGAGGCTTCTCACCTCCGGCTTGGGTTTGGCTCTTGTTTTCAGTCAGCACCTTCTTTTGCTGGTTGATGTTATTCAGGTAGTGCTCAGCAATCAGAGCACTGCTGAACAGCTCTTCTGCGGTCTGTGGCCGGTTGACCCCGCCGGCCGCATTCAGGGCAATTTCTGGCCGCAGCATCTTCAGCATAAGTCTGACTTTTTCTTTCTTAGTGCTGACTAGCTCCGGGCAGAGGCGGGCTAGTCTGTTGAATTTCTTCATTGCCTCGCTGACTGATAGCTCACCTTGTCGGAACTCGGTGAACTCGTCGAAATGCCGGTTGGTGACCCGCAGGTGGAAGAACTCTTCAAAGAATTCCGATTCGAAGTCCTTCCATGTCATTTGGTTCACCTGGCGTTTGGTCTTTATTCTTTCCCACCACATACGCGCATCTCCAGAAAGGCAGAACGATGCGCATTTGATCTTCTCTTGCTCGGGCCAGTCGAGCAATTCCATGGTGCTTTCCACTGTTTTGAACCAGGCCTGCGCGTCCCAGGGTTCACTAGCACCGGAGAAACCTTCCGGTTTCAGCCTCTGCCATTGGATTAGGTAAGCCTCTGGTCGGGCTACCGTGACAGGGGCTGCCGGGGGTGCTGGCGTAACCGGGGTTGCGGCTGGAATAATCGTCTGGTTCACTGGTGGTGGGGTGGTAGAGTTCCCCTGCTGATTCATCAGGTTAGTGATGATCAGTTGTTGCTCCGCTATCTGGCGTTGTAGTTCGGTTACAACATGTGCCAAATTTGGTGGGGGTACTGTCTCGTTGAGTGGTGGTGCTGTCTCGTTAAGTGGTGGAGGGGCAGTCTCGTTAAGACGGTTACTATGTCTTCTAGCCATCTTCATAAGAATGAGACTAGTATGAGGTAATAGTTATTCCTACATTCACGCATAATTAACTAGGAGTAGCACATACTATCATGCATAAAGGAAGTATCGTTCATGTTCACATATCTTACAATTACTTGTCATTATCTATCATACAGGTGATAATTAACTATATAAGACTTAACGCTACTTTCTCTTGTTATGCAAGTATAAATCATTTCTATACATAATCATTACCGTACATGAAATAAAGTAAAGCGAGGTTAGGATTTCTTACTTGGAAGCGGCAGGATGAAGCTTGATGTGTGTGTGGTGGAGGGGAAAACTGCTCTGATACCAACTTGTGACGCCCGCCCTTATATCTACTCTCGGGGCAGGGTCACGTACTATCATTCGTATAAATTTTTTTTTTCTTAAAGTACTAATAACAAAGTACTAAGCATGCTTGTTCAAAACTAACCTATAACATGATAGGTTCAACTCATAATATAATCAAGTATATGAGTAATCCAAGTATAACATTCATTACTAAAGAAATGTTAACATAAGCATAATATTGTAGATATGAAGATCTTTATTTCCCAAGCCACCACCCCCACACATCTTTAGCCCTCCTGTCTCTTCCTTTAGTTTAAGTGTCTCTTACCCTTATCTGCAGCATAAGACAACATATAAACTAGTAAGCACAAATGGTTAGTAAGATCCTGTCCTACTCGCAAAATCCATATCATAGAAAGATAAGAGAATAAATCACATTCAAGCATGGTAAGTGTTTAAGCATGTTAAACATCTAAGCATATTAACTTCATAGGAAGGTTTCTTTGAAAACATATAAACATAATACTTGAACATAACATAATCATTAGGGCCCGGCTTGTACTTCATGTTTTGCGCGCACCCCTGAATAGGAACGAGGTAGCTAATCCCGAACCACTAGGGTTTACTAGGCCTTCTCAGAAGTCCTTCAGCCTAGTATCATAATCATTTGACTCGCTTTAAGAGTCTATAGTACAAGCCATTACAAAATAAAATAATTATCATGTTCTTCATTTTCATAAAGTATGCTCTTAATCCCAACCTTCTAGGGAAGCATTCTTTAGGCCCTAAGCCTTCTTTGTTCATGCCCTACAAGGCTCATTCTTATGCATATGTATGCATCCATAATCATGATAACTAGCCTAGTATAAAGCATGCATTTCATAAGGGTGCCCTATGGGCTATAATGCATGCTCATACATAGATCATAATTCAACCCCTTAAACATATCTTATATATGACAAGGTTGATCACATAAATCATATTCATATCATAGGAAGTGGTAGCATGCTTCATGGGTAAATCAAATGGTTCCTAACCCTAAAACTAGGGTCTTGGCTGAAACTCAAGGCTAGGGAGAGTTCCATTTTTCCTAATCCAACATTCCATTTAAACATCATTTGCATATACATATCATCATCCCAAACATAAGCATATCTCCTAAGGTACATCTCATACAATCATCACATATATAGGCATATGATCTTACTAAACACAATCATAATCTCATAAGGTAAGTTGTCCTTCACAACCTCATGTTTCATGCCTTGGCCAAATGTTACATGCTAAGGAATCCAATCAAATATTTCCTTTGAATATCACATGCATATACATCTCATATCATTTTACATAAGCATATCACATAAAATAATTTAACCTTCACAAACCCTAAGGTTTCATGCCTTAGGGTAGGGAAACTAGGGTTTCGAAATTAAACCTTCACACAAGCATTTATTCAAACACCTTGTCTACACTACTAGGCATAGATTCATCATAGGCAAATCAAGCATCCCTAAACCCTAATCTTCCTAGGTTGGCCGAATGATGTAAGGGTAGGGTAGGCTAGGTTTTTGACATCCAATCTTCACACAAACATTTACATAAGCACTTTATCTACACTACTAATCATGGACACATCATAGGATAGCAAGCAACCCAAAAAGCCTAACCTTTCTCCTCTTGGCCGAAAGTTGTAGGGTGCCTAACCCTACTTTTTGTTATCACAATATGATGGGAAGTCATCATACATATGTACCCTAAGTTCCTAGGAGTATCCTCATGCATCAAGAAGCAACCAAGACCCTTGTCTTGGTGGTGGCCGAATGGTTACAAGGGAGGAACTCCCATTTTCAAAAATAAGAACACCAAAGAAACATTCAATAACAATTACACTGCAGGCGAGGGGATACTTACATCCTTTCGCTTGAATTTCGCCTTCCCTAGATCCTTAGGGTACCCTTGGTTGAAGGAGAAATGGAGGTTCCTTTCGCCAAAACTCCTCTAGAACTTCTTGACCCTAGTGGAGGGCAAGACCCTTTAGATAGTCTCCTTCCTTCCACTTCCCTAGGGTTAGAAACCCTAGGTTGTATTTTTTTCGAAAACACAAGGGAGAGGAGCAATGAAGTTTCGGTGGGGAAGAGAAAAAGGAAGAAGAAGAGGAAGTTACTCACACCTCTTCCCTCTCTTATTTATACTTTTCTCATGAAAAGACATGTCTCTTCACTATTACACGCTTAACAAGCATGTTTCTTATTCTCTCAACAAGAAACAATGCTTGGTGTAGTGGTTAAGACATGGAGAGTGCAACTAGGAGGTTCAAGGTTCAATCTTTGCTTCCTCCCTTCTACCTCTTGTTTGTATCACAATTTGCACTAATCCATATCAAAGCCCTTTAAGCCAAGCCTATCATGAAATTTCATAATATTAATAATATTTCATGAATTCATAATATTTCATAATATTCCATAAATATTATTTCATAATATTTTTAATATTTCATATTCATGAATCTATAATATTTCATGAATCCCATAATATTTCATATTCATGAATTCATAATATTTCTTAATATCCATGATACTATTTCATGAATTTCATAATATTTCATATTCATGAATTCATAATATTTTCTAATATCCATGATACTATTTCATGAATTTCATAACATTTTATATGGGAAAATTTTGGGGCGTTACATCCTCCTTGGTAATAGAGAAAACCCTGGCATTTGTCATAGTTGGTGGGGCCTCCATCATCGGGGTACCTTCCAGCTCAGCTTGCATATAGTGTAATTTCGCTGGTGCACCCTGGTACTGAACGAGTTGTTGGGGAGGGGCCTGGTTCTTGGTAGGACAGTAAGAGGCAATATGCCCTTCCACTCCGCAAATGAAACACCGGTTCATACCTTTGCGACATTCCCCGGGATGCATTTTCCCGCATGTAGCACACAGGGGAAACCTGGACTGTTTGTTTGCTGGGCCCCCTTGGGAGTCGTTCCATGGCTGTCGTTTACCACTCTGGTTTCCCTTCCAATTAGCATTGGTACTCTGAGGTTTCTGACCTCTTTCATTTAGCGCCTTCCTTTGCTGATTGATATTGTTTAGATAGTGCTCAGTGAGTAGGGCACTACTAAACAGCTCCTCGGCGGTTTGCGGTCTGTTAACTCCGCCGGCCACGTTCAGAGCTATTTCGGGTCGCAACATCTTCAGCATAAGGCGGACCCTTTCTTTCTCGGTGCGGACCAACTCAGGGCATAGGCGAGCCAGTCGGTTAAATTTCTTCACGGCTTCATTGACTGAGAGATTGCCTTGTCGGAATTCCGTGAACTCATCGTAGTGTTTGTTTGTGACACGCATATTGAAGAATTCTTCAAAGAACTCTGATTCGAAATCTGACCACGTCATCTGGTTCACCTGTCTCTTGGCCTTGACCCTTTCCCACCACATTCTGGCATCTCCAAAAAGGCAGAATGATGCGCACTTGATTTTCTCATGTTCAGGCCAGTCCAACAACTCCATTGTACTCTCCACAGTCTTGAACCATGCTTGGGCGTCCCACGGTTCACCAACACTCGAGAAATTTTTCGGTTTCAGCCTCAACCACTGGATCAGATAAGCCTCTAATCGTGTTACCGTGGTCGAGCCTGTCGGAGGAGTTTGCATAACCGTAGGCGCAACGGGTACAGCATTCTAGTTTGCCGGTGGATTAGTAGAATTTTCGTGTTGGTTCATCAGGGTATTAATTGTTTGCTACTGCTCAGTGACTTGACGCTGAAGTTGGGTCACTAATTGCATCAGGTCAGGCGAGGGAGTAGTCTCATTAAGTTTGCTACTCTGTCTTCTAGCCATGCTTTCCTTCATAAATGTCAAGTATGGGTAATATAAGTTATTGGTACTCCTACCCCCATATTAAATTCTAGATTACTTGATTTAAAAAAATTAGGTAATGTATTGTTCACATTACATATCCTAAAAGGTATTTTCTATCATATCATTCATACTTGTTTATTCTAAGGTCATAACATGTCATCCATACTTGCTTATTCTAGCTTTATAAGGGAACATAAGGTATGCATATTCTAGACTTATAAAAGAACATAAGGTATGCATAGAGGTACTTACTTGGAAGCTACAGGAAGGAGGCTTGATGTGTGTGTAGTGAGATGGTAATCGCTCTGATACCAACCTGTAACGCCCGCCTTTTTCCCCCACCTTATGGTGCGGCAGAAAGCGGCGTTACGCTAAACATACATGTACGTACAAAACCTCTTAATGCAGCGGAATACTTTTTTTTTTCTTCTACACATGCATTTAACCATGCAACTAATATATGAAACATCTATACATGCCTAAACTTGTCATTCATGAACCTAGCGTCATTGGACTTAGCCTATTAACGACATGCATGGCATCATGATATAACCATTTCATAGCTTATTCATAATCATCATAAGTAGCAAGTAACTTATCCATAAACATCATGAGTCTTAAGTCATCCATTAGGCATAACCATTAAAACATAGCATAGAATCTAAGGAGGCATTTCCAAAACCCAAGACATGCGATATGCATAAATAAAAAGGATCCTTTGCCATGTCACTGCCACACACACATACATGCTCTTGCCTCTCCTGCTGCTTCCCTTAATAACCTCTTGCTTGATCTGCGGTACGAGAAAAATAAGACTATAAGCACACAGGCTTAGTAAGACCCTTTCCTACTCACTAAAATCATACGTCACTTAAACATAAACATATCAAGCATCTGACATAACATAATTTTGAACATAAAACATAGGCATAGTCTTGGCATAAATCATAAGCATATGAACAACTAATATAGCATGATTCTTAACATAAGCATCAAACCAAAACATACTTAGCGGGACATAATTCGTAGCATACATGGGCATGAAACATACTTATCATAACATAATTGTTAACATACATGAGCATACTTATCATGGCATAATCCTTAACATACATGAGCATACTTATTATGACATAATTCTTAACATACATGAACATGAAACTTACTTATCATAAGCATAAGCATAAAACATACTTACCCTGGCGTGATGCATAACAAGAATGAATGCATGAGTCAAATGCATTTACATAAGGATGCTTAATTTTAAAATCATACTTTTAAAACATAAACATAACATTATTGGGGTCCCCGGCTTGTACCACATACATACATCATAAGCGCGCATCCCTAAGTAAATACGAGGTAGCGAGCCCCGACCTACTAGGGTAGGAACAGCTACGGTAGTTCCAAACACCGTGGACAGCATAGTCGGTAGTCCAGAACCGGGGCGTTCTTAAGGTGCCCATCCCTGTTGGACAGCTTCGGTAGTCCCAGAAACGTGGACAGCATAGTCGGTAGTCCAGAACTGGGGCGTTCTTAAGGTGCCCATCCCTTAGACCCTTACTTCGGTCCGGTACAAGCCCATTCATAAAATAAAATAACTATGCATGCTTCATCATTCATACTTATTTCATGACATCGTTATGCCTTCATCCTTCATACTTATCATTCATAAAGCATGGCATACATACATATCATTCATATAGCATGACATACATACATTTCATTCCTAAAGCATGGTACACATACATATTATTCATAAAGCATGGCATACATACATATCATTCATAAGCATGACATACATACATATTATTCATATAGCATGGCATACATACATTTCATTCCTAAAGCATGGTATACATACATATTATTCATAAAGCATGGCATACATACATATCAGTCATAAGCATGCATGGTCATGACACATAGGAAAACATGCCTAGATCTTTTCGTACATGATGTATTTCCCTAGGTTCATGGCATATGCTTAAAGCATTCATGAATAAAACATAACATATACCTAAACATACGGAGTCATGATACCTAGCATATGGAGTTAGGGTTTTGGTAACATAAAGATCCTCACATCTTGCTTAACCAGATACTTACAACATGGTAAGTTATAAACATGTATCCTTGAGACCTTAGCCCATTTCAAACCCTAGCTTTGGGTCTTGGCCGAAAACCCTAAGGTACCATAAAGCCATAGAAAATTTACCTAGGTCATGATTAACATCCCATACCTTACATATCATGCCATGGAAACCATTTGAACCTTTGGTTGGGTTTAACCCTAAGTCCTAGGCCCCAAACCATGAGTTGGCCGAAACCCTAGAGGGATAATAAGCCCATAGGAAAATTCATATAAAGCACCATTATTACCCATAAGGTATCCTAGGAAACATACTAATCATGCATGGAAAGGTTGGAGTTTACCCTAGCCCTTTAACCTTGATGTGGCCGAAACCCTAGGGGGGGTTTTAGGGTGCTACAAAACTTCCAAAATCATACTTTTATGCTTAACCTATCATGAGTAAACATTTGAAAACATAAACGAGGTCTTTAACATGATTTTTAGCGCAAAACCTTGCTTGGCCGAAATCTTCACAAGCCCTAAATATGTATTTTTCAACATAGCATGCCAATAAAACTTAGATCATGATAAATAACTTGGAAGCTATCATACCACAGGTGAGGGGGTCTTACCTTCCCTTATCTTGGATTAAATCCTTGAATAAAGAAATAGAAGGAACCTTCTTAACTCCAAACTTCTCCTTAGCCCTTGTAGCCTAGTAGAGAGCCTTGAGTCTTCAAGATGGAGTCCTTGGTGGAAATTTTTCCTAAGGGGAGAGCCCTTGTGGTTTCGGCTAGAGCAAGGAGGAAGAGGAAGAAATGAAGAAGAGAAGGGAAAAAGCTTCTTGGTGGAAGAGAAAACAACTTAAGCCTTCTCCTCTCTTTTATACCACATGAAGAGGGCAAGTGAAGAGTCATGGTGTCTCTTCCCTTGATGACTCTTCATTTTCCCTAAGCCTTAACCAAAATTCACTTCATTCTCTACTAGCACTCTCTTGCTAGGTGAATTGGTTACTACATGCATGGTGGTACCATAGGTCAAAGGTTCAATCCTTGGTGCATGAACTTTGTTTTGATTTTACTTTTATTTTTATTTCTCCTTATTTCCGAAAATTTCTCAAAAATTCACCCATGATCATACTAATATCCTTAATTAAAACCCATTTATATTTATATTAAATTTCACCTAAAATCCACTAATAACCATGGTCTTAGAAAAGTCCATTAGTACTTAGCTTCTCAATTTAAATGAGAAAATTATGGATAACTAGGCTAAGGTTCGTACTTGTATCTCTAAACTCCTTCAAAAACTATTTAGACATGATCAATATTTTAAAGAAAATATTGAAGAGATTTTCTGGGTCGTTACAGTTAAATAATTTGAGAAATTATTTATGCTAAATCTTCCGCTGCACGTAATTAATTTTAAAATTACGAACCCGCATCCATGTCAACATGCACCCGGTCCCAACAGACAATGAATCTAAACCAGTTTAAACATATAAGTATTGAGCGGCATCTAGCACTAGAGGAATGTGATCCGCACTAGAGGAGTTTCTGGCCAAATGCCAAAGAGATGGAAGCTTTTGGCTAATGATACGTTGTAATCATTGAGTGGAGAGCATGAACGGGATGTCAGTGGTGGTTTCCTCAAGTTCTCCTACACCACATGGCACCCAGCATATGGTTGTTACGAAATGTGGGTCAGAGGTGCTTTCTTGGTTTTCTTCTTCATTTTACATAGCAATTGTTTATTGGGCATACCATAACCAATCATTGGAAACTATGTCACTACATAATCACTGACTCAGGCAGGAAAAAGGGAGAGAAGGTGAAAGCAAATGGCATGGAGATTTCTTCTTAACATGTTATATAAGCACCCTAGATGGGAGCTTCGTGGTAGGTTGGTCTTCTTCCTCTAGCAAAGCAGAGGCGACTCTTCTCCAATTTTCTACTCTTCATTCTTCATTTAATCTTCCTCCATGAGTGACTAACTTGAGCGTCGAAAGGGTCACATCGGTAAACAAGCCCATGTGCTAGATGGTATTGACATCTCAAGTCTACAAATCTCACAAGTCGGGATGCGAATCTGACTTCTTAGAGAAGAGAAGCCCGAGCGAGCGGAGAAAGGAGCTATCAAATATCATTTTTTATCTGTGATAATACCACCTAGTAATTTATCTATTTGTTTGCTGCATTTATCTATCCAGTTTAAAGAATCATTAGCATCCAATTTAAGGACCCTTCAATGCTCGAGGAGTTTAAAGCATAGGAACCTGATGAACACTATATAAATATACACATCCAGACATATATCATACTAGACAACATCTATGATTTTATCACAAGAAACCACAATAACACGTTCATGGCTAAATAATTCCTAACACCATATGAAATTATAAGTTATAAATTTCCACTAAACCAATCATTCATCAACCGAATAATAATAGACTTATGAATTGGAAACAATGGGATTGATCATGTGAACATGATGGCACACCAATGCACTCCTCAAACGTGAATACTAACTTATTATATAGTGGAGTCCCAATTTTAGCTATGGTATCATTCTGTAGAGATGTAACAAGATAATATTTTTGGGTTTTAGATCAATAGGAAACTTTTTGTAACTCATAAATATCTTGTTTTAATCGACCTTGATACCCTAATCAGTACTGATGGTAATTTCTCGATCCTTCTTTAGTTGGATTGGTTTTCCCTAAGGAAACCTGTACAGATATTATGATTTTGTCATAAGGTTCCAAGTATGATTTTCACTATCATGGTACACCTTTGACATTTTCAGAAATCAATCT
>JAGFNQ010008767.1:96605-113203 GCA_024364735.1 Boesenbergia rotunda | reverse complement strand
GCCTGGGCGAAGTTGAGTTTGTTAGGATGTATACTAAAAGCCTAGCTTTTGTATGAACATCTATATTTTGGAATGAGAATTACATGATCATTGTTTACATTTTATATTTGATATATACATGCTATTGTATAATACTTTTCATTGTAGATAATATGGTGTGTGGTGTCACACAGAAGATCATGTTATCAGTCCCTTGTAGAGTAGAGTCTCACAACCTAGATGGTTTTGGACAAACCATTGACATAGTTGTAGTGTAATTTGGTATTAGTTTATCTTGACCATAGAATTACACTAGTATACTTTGTATGTATTGAGCAGAACCAATATAGAGGTGATTCAATTTATACTAACTATATATTTGGATCAGACCTTAGATATTATGGAATACATGCTTTTAATCCCGATATAATAACGAGCACATGTATTTAATATTTATTTCTTTGATTTACTAATGAGCAAGATTTATTTATTAAATCGATAGGCCCGATAAATTGGGAAATAATATTATTTACATGGTGTGCCATTGATTATAGAAGGAAACCGTGTCTTGGTGAGTCAAGTTGATGATGTCCCCTTGAGGAGCTCATAAAGTTCATCATGGAAATCCTGTAGGTGGACTTGGTCCTACATGATGATAAGGTTGAGTGGTACTACTCATGGAGTTAGATATTAATTAATTAAATTATCAATAATTTAATTAATTAATGGACATTCGATATCTTAAACATGGGGAGATTTTGTACACATAAAGGTGGAGCCCATATTTAAATATGGGAGTTGGTGAGGTAATTCAATGGTGATTCTTTAGTGGATTAGATCATCATTAATAGATCGGGCTTTAATCCATTAGGTGGCCAAGACCCAACTCCTCCTCATGGTCCCTATTGTAGCCTATATATACCTCATGAATCATGAGACCAAGGTATACCATCCAATATCAACCCTAAGTCTCTCCCCTTCCTCTCTCCTAGGGTTTGCTTGGGCGCCGACGCAAGGGTGGGAGAAGGAGGTTCGGTTAGGGTTTATGGAAGAAAACAAAGCCTTCTTCTTCCCTTCATTCTCTTCCTCTCTTCCTCCCTAAGGTGTACGGCAGCAAATTGTAGAGAAGGCAGCTCAACCGGTGGTGCAACATTGTGTTGCTCGGCGTCGGCGGCAAGAGAAGAGAAGGAGGCTTGCGATTAGGGTTCAACTCAAGAAGAGAACCTTTTTCTCTTCTTCTTCCTCTTCTCCTTCTTCTTCTCTACTTCCTTGAGGTTGGCGTAAAAAAGGTGCTCCCTCTTTTGGTGGCCGACGATCACAAGAGAAAGAATTTCTCTTCCTTTGGTGGCCGGCGGCAATCCTTGAAGGCTCTAGGGTTCGGCGCAAACAAGAAAGGAGGAAAGAGGTGCCTTGGTGATTCCGGTTCTTGGAAGACCGTCACCCACTCAACGTCCAAGAAGAGGTTGGGTCATACAATAGAAGATCACGAGGTAAACAAGAGACATAACATCTTATTTTGGTTCCTTTGATCTAGTTTAATTATCATATGTTTATATTTCATGTTGATAATTATCTTGGACCGGTTCCTTTATGTTCTTTAATTATTGTATGTTATTTATGTCATGGACCCCGATGATAAACACCAAAATCGGCGATCATTTATTGTCTATTCCGCGGCTAATTGGTTGGACGAGTTAGATGACTTGAATAACAAGTTTGTTCAAGTGGTCACTCGAATCAATTAGCAAGATAATGAATCAGTTGTTTGGGAATTTGTTCTCCATTTGGATTGGTTTCAATTAATGAAATTTTAATCTGGTGACATGGAGAGGATTCCCATGTGCAATCGAAACCCAACAGAGTTGGAGGTTGCTGATTTGATGTGCCACATCACCAACACAGGCACCCCAATGTACTTAGGCGCCTAAGAAGGATAAGATTTGACCTTGGTCAGCGGATCACGACACGGATGAATCGCTGAGTTAGGGGCGCCCCTATGGGCACTCGGGCGCCCGAGTGTTTGCATAAAAGCAGTTTCGAGCCACAACATTCCACATCAAGTTTTCACATCATCTGCGCTCAAGTGTGCAGCTCTGAAGCAATCCAGAAATGCTGAAATGCGACTCCGACAACGCTACGCTCTCATTTCCATTTCTGCCTCAAGTTGTTGGTATATTTTACTATTTTGCTTGTACTCAGAATTGCATATTTGTAACATCCTTTTTGTGAACTTATAGAATTGTCCAACGTAAACGATCAAGGACTATGGGCCTTGGAGTAGTAGCCGCTATTGACTCCGAACCAAGTAAAAATAATCTTGTTAACGTTTGTTTTGACTTGTATTTTGCATTTCCACTGTGTTTACTCAACTTAAAACCAAGAAATTTTTCGAATCGATATTCACCCTTACTGCATCGATCTCATTGATCCCACAAGTGGTATCAGAGCGGGTTTTCTCAAATTCAGTGAAACCACTAGTTGAGCCATTTTTTCATATTTTTGAATTAATCATTGCCTATTTTTGATATTTTTGTTTTTTTATTATTCACAAGTTTTTTATTTCTCGAAGTTAGTGCAATACTATTCGAGATTTCTTTTACTTATATTTCTTCCCGCACTACTAAATCTAAGTCTATGTCTTGGGAAAAGTTTTTTTGTATTTTTTTTCCATGTAGAATTTCTCTATCTTAAATGGACCAACAAGAAGGATATAGCATTGCCCATCCTCCTCTCTTCTCGAGAGAAGACTTCGGCTACTAGATGAGCCGCATGGAAGTCCACCTGAAAACTCAGGTGGAAATGTGGATCATTATCCAAGCTGGCCTCAAAATTCCGAGAAATGCTAATGGAGAACTTCAAGGATACACTGAATGGGACGTTACCCTAAAGAAGAAGATAGAAGTTCATGCTGTTAGTAATATGAGAGAAGTGTCCTGAGGCAATCGCCTTATGATTGTAATCATTTATTATAATAAATGAATATTCACTATTTGAGTATACATGTCTGTGTATTTGATTGAGATCATAAACTCATTTACTAAATGTCCGCAATACAATTCACAGCATGAGAGAATTTGTGATGAATTCACAACTAGTGATTATCTCTACATGTGCAATTGTGAAGTATTGAAATTGTCCCTAGTCGATGAATTGATAGATACGGACACTATCAATTCTGTTAAGACTAGCATGGGTTATTCTCTAATCAGCTGATTCTCACTGGCTGGTGACATTGGGATGTCCGGAGATAAACATGAATGCTAGTTAAGGGAACTAGTTCATTGGAGTGACTGGCTGTAAAACTTCATATGGTAGTCTACATATAGACATGTCAGTGAAGTTTTTACTGCAGCTTAAGTGCGATATTCCTTTGACTTGCGGTGTTCAAGTCATCTTGGTCATGGAGACTTATACTTTGACATCTTAAGCAAGCATCTCCAAGGAGGTGTGGACCCAGGATGGTTGGGTATAAGCCGAAGTGCCCGAAGGTGTTTGAACAACCTACAAAGGATTCACCACTCCTTGCGAGGAGATGTATACCAAAGGCCTATCGTCGGATTGTTACTCGAAGCCTCTGGCCAGAGCATGACATGTTCAGAGTATGAATCTCTTAAATACATGAGAGTAATTAGAATCCGTAGGACGAGAGAACATTACTTGGGCTAGGTGTGACATAGTCAGCCTAGTGGGGACTGACACACATAGACCATGTCCTGAACCAAGTGGGTATAAGATGGTGAAGGGAATGGGGCACGATTCATTATAGCTGCTGAAGGGTTTTAGAATTGTTTCTGAGGTCAATCGTTGATCTTTCGATTAATTGGGGATCATAATGTACTACTAGGTGTCACTCATGATCATTCTATAATTGATTAATTATAGACAGCCAATATAAATCGAAAGCCTATTTAGTCACACGCACTACGAGGAATCTGAGGGATTTAAAACGAGTTGAAAATTCGATTTTCCGATCAAGAAAGATAAGTCGAATCTGAGTTTTTCAGAGACGCATCGGAAACGTAAAATGGCTAAGTCTTTTGAAGACTTATTGGTTGAATTAAATGAGTTTAATTCATGGGGTCAAGGCTTGGATGTGGCCAGCCAAAGAGGGTCTCGGTTGGTCGGCCACAACAAAAGGGAAAAACCAAATTGTTTTGTTTAATTTATAAAATAAACCAAGTGAGGTTTGTTTTATTAAATTATGAATAATATATAAATTTTTATAAACCGAGGTTTGGTTTATTATTTTCGTGGAAATTAAAATAAACTATGAATAGTTTATTTTATTTTATAAAATCAATTATGAATTGATTTTCCATCATAAGAAAAATTTATATAACAAATTTCTTATGAAAATTTGTTCCATAAGAAAAGGGAGACATGGTTGATTTTTATCATGAATTAAATTATGATAAAAACTTGGCATGATGGAATAAATCATAGAAAATTTATATGATAAATTTCTTATGAAAATTTATTTCATATTAAAAGGAGACTTGGCGATTGTGAGGCCACTATATAAAGGAGCCAGAGCAAGGCTTGGAAATCTATCCAAGAGATCTAGGAATAAGCCCTCTCTCTCTCTCCTTCTCTCCCTCTCCCTTCTCTAGTGCCGCCGACCCAAGAGGAGGCCCCTGTTGTCGTGAGCTTCAGCCACCCTCGACCACCATGCCGCTGCCGTAAGAAGAAGAAGAAGCGGGTGCAACTCCTTCCTTCCTCCCTTAATTTTGATTCCGTTCTTCATTTGGTGGTTAGTCTTTCCATCTCTCTCTTGGTATTCTTGTCGTGCCTTTAGAGAATCTAGTAGTTCTTGTCGGCACGAAACTCGTGGTTTTGCAAAGTCATCCCGAAGAAAACTCGGCGTGGACGCGAATAGAGGCGAAGCTTCTAAGGGACACTTACGGTTGGATCTCGTCCCTTTCTTCAAGTTACGCGAGGTAACAAGTAAATTAGTTTACGTTTCTGCAAAATTTTTATATATATGATCATGTCCACACAACATAAGATTGCATGCTAGAGGTGTGGTTAAATAATTTGAGAAATTATTTATGCTAAATCTTCCGCTGCACGTAATTAATTTTAAAATTACGAACCCGCATCCATGTCAACATGCACCCGGTCCCAACAGTGGTATCAGAGCCGGTTAGTGTTCGACATAATCATATAATTGTTTTGCCGAAAACTTTGTCATGATCTCAATTTTGGAAAATTTTTCAATCATGGATACTTTCCAATTATGGTACATTTTAGATTTAGGAATTTCAAAGTTTGAAAATCCTCATGAAATTTCGCAAACTTTTGAAATAACCCTATTTCTGAAATTTTATGATAATTGTGAAAGCTTTCCATTTTTTAGAAACTTTCCAATTTTGAAAATTTCCTATTTTGGAAATTTTCCAAATTTAGAAATACGTAATTTTTCTTTGTACTAGAAACTTACAATTATTCTGAAAATTTTATTTTGGAAACTTTCCATTTATGGAAAGCTCACAATTTTGGGCACTTTCTTTCAAGAAAGTCTAGACAAATTATGGAATATTAATTGGCATTTAAATTCATAATTAGAAATTAAATTATTTACAAAATTCTTTATTTTGGATTGAGCCTCGGGGAGCCGTCCAATTTAAAGTTAGTTGTTATAATTAAATTTCCTTAATTGAATTTAAATTGTCAAATGTTTAATTTGGATTGAGCCTCGAGGAGCCGTCCAAATTATATTATCAATAAATTCTTATTTTGGATTGAGCCTCGGGGAGCCGTCCAAATTAAGTTATTTATTGATATTAATTTTCCATAAATAAAATTTGTGATCAAATCTTGGAAATGTTTGAGGTGATTCTCAAACGATAATTTCCTTATTTGATTTATGAGGTGATGCTCTTACATATTATTGTCTCCAAAATTAATTAGAAAATTATTTCCTATAGAGTGTATTTCCTTAGATAAGATTTTCATGAAAATAATATGTGGTTGAATTAAGGGAATCTGTCTCTTAATTTAATAAGATTTGATTTAGAGAAATCAAACTCTTAAACATATTATTTCCGAAATTGATTATGACAATTTAGGAAATTATTTCCCAAAACAATTCCTTAAATAAAGTGTGAAATTAGAATTAGAAAATCCGGTTCCTAATTCAATTAATGAGACTTGATAAATTAAGTCACATACATACTTTATTAAGGAAATCATTAGAGCATGACATAATTATATGTCATGAATGTGCTTAAAAGAAAAGGATGAGACCAAAAACCCCTTACAAAATATTAAGGCCAACACCTTCCATTAATATGGTTAGAACCGGAGTTTTGTTTCTCGTTTGGGTTGATGGACAAATCCATGCTCGGCTTGAACCTCAACATGTTCAAACCATGGAATTAGTTTATGATAAATATAGTTGGAGTCAGAGGTAAATCCTTAGTTTTGGTTGTTGGACACATCCAAGCCTGACTAAACGGTTGAATGAGCTCCAACCATATTAAAACTATTTCTTGATTAATGGGTCAGCCTTAAGCTTGGAGCATCGATTTGTTGTGCCACAGCCAAGGTCGATGTAAAGAGAGGTGCAGTTGGGTGCTATGCATAATGTTGCATACTTGTTAATGAGTTAACAACCCAATGATTTATGCAATCATTCAATTAGTTGATAGCATAATGTGATAGTTACATATGTGTGATATGTAATCGGTATAATTGCCTACCTTCATAGCTAAGAATAACTTGATGGCCATAGCCATGGTTGTTCTTATCTATGGTTGGATATCAACCTATTTGGAGATGTTCCTACGATCTCCCGAATTGATAAAAAGCGTTATTCGATTCGAAAAATAAATAGGATTTAATTAATGTATGTTGATGCATTCTTTATCATTCTTTTCACATAAGCTCATTTTGTATTTCTAGGATAATCACTTGATCATGTCTTCTCTGAATTTGCGTTCCATTTTGGACACCAATAAGTTAACTGGGCGAAACTTCATGGACTGGCTTCGAAACCTGAGGATAGTCCTCAAGGCAGAAAAGCTTGCTTATGCGGGATCTGCTTCTAAACAAACTGTACAACATAAAGATGCAAAAAGGTGAAGCTGCTACACAACTACATGCACATATCCAAGAGCTGATGAACGGTCTTCATGCGATCGGCCACAAGGGAGAGAACCTAGATTTAATATGATATGCACTAAAGTCTTTCCTAGGAAATTAATCACTTTGTGGGCATCTATGGTAAATGCTTACAAAGTTTCAAGGGGCCTTTCTAAAATAAATGTAGATGAATTATTTTCTGAACCCAAATTGCATGAACAAACTAATACTACTCTGGTCGAGAACGGTATTGTCTTTGTTGCAGGTAAAATTAAGATGAAAAAGCCGCAACCAAAACTCAAGTTTGACTCCGACTCGGAATCTGATGAAGACGACTTTGACTACACCGAACTAGTCAAGTTATTTCAAAGCAAGTACAAGAAAAACAAATGTCAGAGGAAGAAGAAATTGGGTCAGTCAAAGGATGATCCGACTAAACCAAGCACGAGCCAGAAGAACAAGATGGAGATCACCTATTATGGGTGCAACAAGAAGGGCCACTTCATATCGAAGTGTCCCAACTTAAATGAAGCAAAGAGGCAACGAAGAACGAAGGTGCTCCAAGCTACGTGGGATGAGTCATCCTCGGAAGACAAAGAAGAAGTACCCCACTCGAACCTCCTCGCGCTGACGGCATCAGAAGAACTCTACACCGAGTCCGTATTTGTAGCAGAGCCAGAGTGAAGCCACGAAACCAGAACAATCTCCATATTAGAAAATGGTCAACTCACTGTAAGAGGTTTCCTTGAATCTGAGTTATATGATCATATCTCTTATCTCTCACGTAAGTTAGCCAAATCCAATGTCTGGGTTAAGTGCCTCCAAAAGGAGATAAAAGCCCTTAAAGAGGAGGCAAACTCAAGTCCCTTGACTGAGATTGTTCAGAAAGGAACCTCAACTCAAGTCCAACAACTTGAAGAAGAAAATTCCTCCATGAAAACTCAAGTCAAGGAACTTAGAGTTGTCCTAGAGCGGTTCACTTTGGGTTCCAAGAATCATGATATGATTCTTCGAAAATAGAAGGTCGTTCATAACCGATCCGGACTTGGGTATAGAACCAACTCACGATATAGATGGTATTATTCAATTCTGAACCGTACTAGCACCTGAGTTCAAGCATGAGTCCCTAAACATAGCTTGACAAATCAAGCAGGACCAAATCACTATTGGATCCCAAAGGACAAAATTCATTTCCTAGATAGTCCATATCGAGGCTCTAGTCCAAGGGGATCCAACAAAAAAACTATTTTTATTATTAGATGATTTCTTTGTATGCTTGTAAAAATTGTTTAAATGTTTATTTATTTATTTTTCTATAAAATTGCTATGTTCAGGAATAAAAATGGTTAGATAAGGACCTAACATGATTGAAACTTGCACAACCTAGTATTAGGGAGGGGTGAGCTGATAGTACGTTAGGAAAGCCTATCTAAAGAGTCAGGTAGGGTAAGGAGTATCCTATTTGATCTTTTTAGCTTGGAGGATCTAGCCGAAGCTACTTTGCCACATTCTTGACTAATTAGACCAAGGTTTTTCAAAGAGTAACTTGAACATATAATTTCTTTAAAAGTCTTTGTTTAAGAAAGGTTGTTGCTCTGATAACTAAGAAGACCCCTATGCCTCGCCAAGACCTGGAAACCAATTATTGAAATTTATTTTCAATTTACTACTTGATAAACTTGAATCTAACTCAAGGTTCAATCAATTTTTAGTTTTCAATTTAAATTTAAAGATAAAATTTGGCATATCTTATAAAACATATAAGGTTTCCCTGTGCTGTCATTTAAAAATGGGTGAGATGTTTAGGAGCTAAAAGGATTAGCTCAACCTAACCAACTAAAAGGATTAGTTTTCAATTTAACTTTTAATTTAATAAATCTAGTTTAAAATTTTACCTTATTAAAATTCTAACTTAAAATCCTTAACATAATTTAATTTTTCAAAACATAAATTTATTACTTAATTTAAAATTAATTCTACTTTTCAAAATTTAAACTTAATTTTACTTTTCAAAACTTAAATTTACCTTTCAAAATTTAAACATAATTTTACTTTTCAAAATTTTAACTTAATTTTATTTTTCAAAATTTAAATTTAATTTTATGATTCAAAAGTAATTTAACTTAATTTTCAAACTTAAATTCAATTTTAACTTAACATTTTTTTAAATTTAAATTAACATTTTTTTAACTTAATTTTCAAAATTAATTAAATTTTTTTAACTAAAAATTTAACTTAAATGTTCAAGATTAATTCAAAATTAACTCAATAATTTTTTAAAGTCAAAATTAACTTAACAATTTTTTCAAACTTATGTCAAAATTAACTTAACATTTTTTTAACTTAATAAAATGAACATAACATTTTTTTGTGCTTACTATGTTTTTTATTGGTCAATGATCAACTGGGCATCCGACACATGGCGGGCGCTCGATGGAACTCGAACCAAACGCTTGGGAAGTTCTCAAGTGCCTCAGCGTGTCTTTCAAGGCGCTCTTGGTTTTTCAAAACTAGGGGCCTACTGATCCCAAGCGCCCGAGAATAGTACTTGGGTGCCCCGCACAAAAATTCACGCAGGCACCCCATTGGGCTCCCAGGCACTAATAGCCACTGGACAGCAGCCCCACAAACCCATCCTAGGCGCCTTCCAACCTCCAAAATCTTCTCTTTCTCTTCTCTTTATCACTCTAAGTCTTGTCCAAGTGATTACGATCAACCGAGGGTTGTTTTTTCTATTTTTGACTATGCCTCTTCGGTAAGACCCTAATCTAAATCTTTTCCCTTATTTTACAAACTCAATTCTCTTCAATTATTATGCTATTTTTATATTTAGTAAACACCGTGTTACTAAGGTTGACCCCACTGCCAAGCCCAGTCTTGACCTAGGTTTCCCTCTCTCGCTCTATTTAATTTGTTTATATCCACCACCTATAAATCCCTTAAGACTCACTATCTTAATAGATGTTTCTTCACTCAATCATGTCCCTTAGTTATAGAGGTCATTAGCCACTATCAACTTAACCATGTAGTATACTGCACTAGACAAATAAATACCACATTATGTGCAGAGTTTTATAACAACTTGATTAAGATTGATGATCTTACCTACTCTACCAGGGTCCAGACCCATAACTTTACCATTACCCCTGCATTATTCTTTCTAAGACAACAACCCTCTGAGTTCACTTTCAACTACTACCTCTGCTCCTTACTCTCACTCCACACTTGATACACTTTACACTTACATTTTTAGGGCTGAGAGGGATCCCTCTGTGTCAAACTTCCGATCCCTCGACTTGCGTATCCAGGATTACGCACTTTATCGAGTCTTAGTCTAATGCATTCTTCCACTTACTTCTCGAGATGTAGTGGCTATAAGGTCATTCTATTACTTCTTACTTTATGATGGAGTCAAAGAAAGTGGACAAGTTGCTCAACAAGCTAATGATATGGATCATGCTCAACCCACTATAGAAGTGTTGATGATTCATTATGCATCAAAAGAGGCCCAATTACAAGGGCTAAGGCTAAAAAGATGAATGAAGCACTTAATGCGCTAATTGAAGATGTGAAACCCAAAGCTACCATTGAAGAAGGTTTGACCAAGAGCAAGTCTTACAGCTTAGTCAACCTAATTCGAGCCTTAGATGAGCTTAACTAGTCACTTATGTCTCTTGTCAATGTAAGAGGGATATGTGGGATTTGAGTTAAATTTAGGCTCAATTTCTAGCTTTGTTTGGGTTGTAATGGTGTCAAGAGCTCAATATGGCTATGTAGTCTACATAGGCCTCTACTAAATGGGCATCCTTTTGGCCTTTTAGGATTTTTAGGTCACCCTATAGCTATAATTTAAGGGAGTGGTGGCCACAACATGTAACATTTGGCATATTTCAACCTCAAGCATGGTGAGGCTGTCACTTGTTAGTTCTTCATTGAACTAGAACTTATTAAGGTATCACCTTTTGGCGTTCAAGACTTATCAACCTCTATCCCAAGGTTGTGTCGTCTATCTTCTTCTTCTTCAATACCAAGATTCGTGCTTTCCTAAGCATTGGGTTGACATTTCATTCTTTCATCCTCCATCTTTCAATTTAGACTATCTTTCTCTCTTTCTTCAATTTGTTGTGGGTTCTTGAGACATCTTCTCTTTGGGTTCACATCATTTTGTATCAGAGCCTTAGTTTTTCTAAATCGATTTGGTTATCCTTTTCTTTGTGTTCTTAAGTCTCTATCTTATTTTTATTCCTTTTCTTTTGCTTGGAAGCCTTACTTGCTTTGTTGCTCTCAAAAAAAAAGAGGAGGAAAAAAAATTGTGTTTTTCGGCCAAAAAAAAACAAAGGAAGAATGAAAAAAAAGAGAAATGCCGAAACAAAAAAAGACAACAAAAGAGGGTGAAAAAAAAGGAAGTAGAGACTTTGTTTGCAAATTTATTTTTCTCATTTCCTTTAAAGTTTGCCTAGATTAAACCCTGGCAGCCTAGATTAAGTTCTAGCAATTTTCCTTTCAGCTCTTATTTCAGGTATTCTCATTTCCTTTAAAGTTTGCCTAGATTCAATTCTGACAACCTAGATTAAGTTCTGGCAACTTTCCTTTCAGCTCTTTAATTCAAGTTTTGCTATCTTTCAATTCCGTATTATCTTCAATTTAGCCTAGATTCAATTCTGGCAAATTTTCTTTTAGCACTTACTTCAAATTTTCAATTTTGCAATTTGCATTTTTTGTCTTCAATTCCTATCTTTTGTCCTAACACCCTTGGGAATTTCCATAGCCCACGAATACTTACAGGGAATTACCTCAATTTTAAGTTCTTTAAAGAGCTAACATTCATAAGTTAGAGTGTTTGAGTGAAACAGATTGTTCAATGGCGACAAATAGAGAAGAAGCAAGACCTAGAGAATCACTTGATCAACGTGCTTTGAGACAACACTTGGAACGCATGGAAATCCGTTTTAGTCAGATTATCGACAGATTAGAGAAACAAGATATTGTAATTGCTGGATTACAACATAGCCAAGTTGGTAGAGTTTCTTCACGAAGTGCTAGACTATATAACCGTGGTGACCATGATGATGATGGCCTATCTGAGGACATTGATGATAGAGCTTCAAATGGCAGATCGGATCATGCTCAAGTTGGTGGTAGGAAGAGGAAGGATGAATGATTATATGGATAGAAACTTGGAAAATATCAAGATGAAGATTCCTTCATTTCAAGGCAAAAGTGATCCTAAAGCCTATTTAGAGTTGGAAAAGAAAGTGGAAATAGTATTTGATTGTCACAACTATTCTGAAGAGAAGAAGGTAAAACTCGCTGCCATTGAATTTGTTGATTATGCAATTATTTGGTGGGATCAAATTATTCTAAGCAGGAGAAGAAACAAAGAGAGACCCGTTGGCAGTTGGGAGGAGATGAAAACTTTTATGAGAAAGAGATTCATTCCAACACATTACTATCGGGATTTATATCAATGATTACAAAGTCTCATACAAGGATCCAAGACTGTGGAAGAATACCACAAAGAAATGGAAATTGCGATGATTCAAGCCAATGTGGAGGAGGATCGAGAAGCAACCATAGCATGATTTTTACAAGGTTTAAATCACGAAATTGCAATTGTAGTGGAGTTGCAACATTATGTGGATCTTGAAGACATAGTGCATATGTCGATGAAAGTTCATAGGCAACTCAAAAGGAAAGGACCAATCAAGCATGGGGGGGGGGGGGGGGCAAAGTTCTAATTCGTCAACTTGGAAATCTAGCTAGAACAAAAGAGATGATAAAGTTAAATCAAAGAAAAAGCATGATTTTTCAAAGAATAAATATGCAAGCTCTCCATTGGTCAAGGGAAAGGAACCCCTCCAACCTTAAAGAAATAGAGATATTAAATGCTTTAAGTGCTTAGGAAGGGGACATATCGCATCACAATGCCCAAATAAAAGAATTATGATTTTGAATGAAAATGGTGACATCGAGACTGAGATTGAGTCCGAAGATGAAAGTGTCTTGCCCCCATTATTGGAAAGTGATGCAGAAGAGTATCCCGTTGAAGGTGAAGCCCTTGTCACTAGGCGTGCTCTAAATGTGCAAGTGAAAGAAGATGATGAAGAACAACAAAACAACATATTTCATACTCGTTGCCACATCAAAGACAAGGTATGTAGTATGATTATAGATGGGAGAAGTTGCACTAATGTAGCTAGTACTATTTTGGTTGAGAAATTATGCTTACCTATCACTAATCATCTTAGGACTTACAAACTACAATGGTTGAATGATTGCGCGGAAGTCAAGGTCAACAAGTAAGTGTCGGTTTCATTTTCCATTGGTAGGTATCATGACGAGATACTTTATGATGTAGTACCAATGCATGCAAGTCATCTACTTTGTGGTTGACCATGGCAAGTTGATAGGAAGGTCATGCATGATGGGTTTAAAAATAAGTATTCTTTTATGATGCATGGTAAACATGTAACTCTTGTACCATTGACTCCTAAGCAAGTATATGAAGATCAATTGAGGATCAAAAATGAGAGTGAAAAAAAAAGATTGTGACAGAAAAGAAAATGAGAAAAGGAAAAAGAATGGAAAAGAAAAAGAGTGTGAGAAAAGAAAAGGTGAGGATGAGATGAGTGGAAAATAGAATGAAAGGGGAAAAGAAATTCAAGAGAAAGAGAGTAAAAAAAGGAGCTTTTATGCAAAAGAAAGAGAGGTTAAGAGAGCGTTTTGTGCTTCACAGCCAATTATTACACTTTTGAACAAGGAGGTCAATTTTAATACTAACGATCTTGACCCTACTTTGCCTAATATTATTAAATCTCTTTTGCAGGAATTTGATGATGTATTCCCTGATAAGGTTCCTGATGGATTGCCACACTTAGAGGTATAAAGCACCAAATTGATTTCATCCCTAGAGCCACAATTCCTAATCGGCCAGCCTATAGGTGTAACCCCGCTGAGACAAAAGAACATCAAAGACAAGTTGAAGAGTTGATGAGAAAAGGGTATGTCTGTGAAAGCTTAAGTCCATGTGCTTCCCCCATTTTGCTTGTACCTAAAAAGGATGGAACTTGGAGAATGTGCATTGATTGCAGGGCTATCAACAAGATTACGATAAATTATCGTCATCCTATTCCTAGATTAGATGATATGCTAGATGAACTACATGACTCTTACATTTTCTCTAAAATTGATTTGAAATCAGGTTATCATCAAATTCCCATGCGTGAGAGCGACGAATGGAAAACTGCAATTAAGACTAGGTATGGTTTGTACGAATGGATAGTCATGACATTTGGGCTTACTAATGCACCTAGTACTTTCATGAGGTTAATGAACCATATTTTGCGTGCTTTTATTGGAAATTTTGTTGTAGTATATTTTGATGACATCTTGATTTATATCAAAAATTTAGAGGAGCATCTGGATCATTTACAAAATGTTCTAATTGTTTTGCGAAATGAAAAGTTGTATGATAATCTTCAAAAATGTTCTTTTTGCACTAATCAGATTGAGTTTCTTGGTTATATTGTTAGTGCTAAGGGAATAGCAGTTGATGAGAAGAAGGTTAAGGTTATTCGTGAATGGCCAACACCAAAAACCTTAACTGAGGTACGTAGCTTTCATGGTTTGGCAAGTTTTTACAGAAGGTTTGTTAACAATTTTAGCACTTTAGCTGCACCCTTGACCGAAATTGTTAAGAAGAATGTTGGGTTTTGTTGGGATAGTGAACAGGATTCAGCCTTCAACTCACTTAAGGAGAAATTAAGTTCTGCGTCATTACTTGCATTACCTAACTTTGCTAAAACTATTGAAATTGAGTGTGATGCATCAGGAATAGGTATTGGAGCTGTGCTAATACAAGAAGGTCAACCCCTTGCTTATTTTAGTAAAAAATTGAGCGGAGAAGCTTTGAGCTATCCCACTTATGATAAAGAGATGTATGCATTGGTGAGGGCTCTAGAGACTTGGCAGCATTACTTGTGGCCCAAGGAGTTTGTCATTCACACTGATCATGAATCATTGAAGCACTTGAAGAGCCAAAGTATGTTGAATAGACATCATGCGAAATAGGTGGAGTTCATTGAATCATTTCCTTATGTGATCAAGTATAAACGAGGTATGGAAAATACTGTTGCGGATGCTTTATCTCGAAGGTATACTTTGCTCTCTACTTTGAACACTAAATTGTTAGGATTTGAATACATTAAAGATCTATATTCTAAAGATCCTGACTTTAGAAATGTATTTGAAGTTTGTGAGCATGCTACATTTGGGAAGTTTTATAGGCATGAGGGATTTCTATTTAGAGTTAATAGGTTATGTGTGCCTAACTGTTCATTAAGGGAATTATTAGTCCAAGAAGCCCATGGTGGGGGACTAATGGGACATTTTGGAGTGAGAAAAACTCTAGAAGTTTTGTTAGAACATTTATTTTGGCCGCATATGAAAAAAGATGTAGTCAAATTTTGTGAGAAGTGTATCATATGTAGGCAAGCAAAAGCTAAATCTTTACTTTATGGATTGAATATACCTCTACCAATTCCTAGTGAGCCTTGGGTTGTTATTTCTATGGACTTTATTATAGGTTTACCAAGGTCAAAATGAGGTATGGATTCTATTTTTGTGGTCGTTGACAGATTTTCTAAAATGGCTCATTTTATTCCGTGTAGAAAAACAGATGATGCTAACCATATTGCTGATCACTTCTTTAGGGACATTGTACGACTTCATGGAGTGCCGAAAAGTATAGTTTTATATCGTGATGCAAAATTTCTAAGCTACTTTTGGAAGACACTATGGGATAAGTTGGGAACAAAGTTGTTGTTTTCTACAACGTGTCATCCACAAACAGATGAACAAACTGAGGTAGTAAATAGAACCGTAGCTACTTTGTTATGAGTGTTGGGACCGGGTGCATGTTGACAAGGATACGGGTTCGTAATTTTAAAATTAATTACGTGCAGCGGAAGAATTAACATAAATAATTTCTTAAATTATTTTAACCACGTATCTAGCATGCAACCTTAAGTTGTGGAGACATGATCATAAATTAAAATTTTTAGGAAAAGTAAACTAATTTACTTAGTACCTCGCGTAACTCGAAGAAAGGGACGAGATCCAACCGTAGCGTCCCTTGGAAGCTCCGCCTCTATTCGCGTCCACGCTGAGTTCTCTTCGGGATGACTTCGCAAAGCCACGAGTTTTGTGCCGACGAGAACTACTAGATTCTCCAAAGGCACAACTAGAATATCAAGAGAGAGAGATAGAAACTAACCACCAAGTAACGGAATCAAGATTCCGGGGAAAGGAAGGAGGGAGTCGCGACCCACTTCTTCTTCTTCTTTGGCACCTTCTTGGAGGAGGAGGCTCACGGCAACCCTAGGGGAGCCCTCTAGGGTCGGCGCCTACTAGAGGAGGGAGAGGGAGAGAAGGAGAGGAAGAGAGGCTAGGCAAGAATCCTTGATCTCTTGGATTAATTTCCAAGCCTTGCCTTTGTTCCTTTATATAGTAGCATCTTTATCGCCAAGTCTCCTTTT
>JAGFNQ010008767.1:0-94011 GCA_024364735.1 Boesenbergia rotunda | reverse complement strand
TGCTTGTGACGCTCAGAGCATATGATACATCGGCTTGTACATAACATAACATACATGATAGATCCTATCGCGGATGCATAAGGAATCTTATTCATGCAAATCCTCTCGTCTTCTGTGCGCGGACACATAGACTTTGAAAGGTAACCTTTCTTGGATTCCGACATGCTAAACCCTTTTAGCACTCGGTCTATATATGTAGACTGCGAAAGACCAAGCAACCGTTTTGATCTATCTCTATAGATTCTAATCCCCAGGATATAGGTTGCTTCTCCCAGGTCTTTCATGGAGAATGTTTTGGACAACCAAATTTTAACCGACTGTAAGACTGATATATCGTTTCCTATAAGTAATATGTCTTCAAAATATAATACTAGGAATATGACTGCACTCCCACTAACCTTCTTGTACACACAAGGTTCGTCAGGATTTTGTGAGAAATCAAACTCTTTGATTGTCTCATCAAAATGGATGTTCCAGCTCCTGGATGCTTGCTTCAGTCCATATATGGATCGTTGAAGCTTGCATACTTTGGTTTTATCAACCGATGTGAAACCTTCAGGTTGTATCATGTATACATCCTCAAGCAGGTTTCCATTAAGGAAAGCTGTTCTCACATCCATTTGCCATATCTCATAATCATAATGAGCTGCTATGGCTAGGAGCATCCGAATCGATTTAAGCATAGCTACTGGCGAATAGGTTTCGTCATAATCAATTCCTTATTTTTGACGATATCCTTTTGCCACTAATCTAGCTTTAAAGGTAACAACATTACCTTCCATGTCGGTTTTCTTCTTGAAAACCCACTTGCACCCTATGGGCTTAATCCCTTCAGGTGGGTTAACCAAGTCCCATACTTGATTTTCGTACATGGAATCCATTTCCGACTTCATGGCTTCAAGCCATTTGTCCCTTTCTAAATTTTCAGAACATCTTCATAACTGATAGGTTCGTCATCGCTTATGAGTAACACGTCATTCGATTCACTTATGAGAAATCTGTATCTCTCTGGAATATTGCGTGTCCTATCAGACCTACGAAGAGGTGGTGTTGTTTTAGGTTCAACTGATAGCTCATCATTATGAGTTATTGGTTGTGGGTCTAGACTAGGTGTCTCTGTAATGTCTATTGGAGTTTCTTGAACTTCATCAAGTTCAATGCCACTCCCACTATTTTCTTGTAAAAGAAATTCTTTTCCAGAAATACAGCATGCCTTGAAACAAACACCTTTTGTTTCAAGGGATGATAGAATTGGTAACCCTTCGTTTCCTTAGGGAATCCAATAAATAGACATTTATCAGACTTAGCATCCAATTTGTCTGATATAGTCCGCTTCACATAAGCAGGACAACCCAATATCTTAAGGTGAGTTAAGTGAGATTTCTTACTATTCCATGTCTCATATGGAGTAGTAGAGACTACCTTGGTCGGGACTCTGTTTAGCAAGTAAACAGCTGTCTTTAGTGCGTAGCCCCAAAAGGATTTTGGAAGAGTTGCATGATTCATCATAGATCTAACCATGTCCATCAAGGTTCGGTTACATCTCTCAAATACACCATTATGCTGTGGTGTATACGGCGGAGTCCATTGAGATAATATCCCATTGTCCCTAAGATAATCATGAAACTCTTGACTTAAGTATTCACCACCCCGATCGGATCGAAGTATCTTAATACATTTGCCAAGATGTTTCTCTACTTCATTTCTGAACTCTTTGAATTTCTCAAAAGCTTCAGATTTGTGTTTCATCAAGAACACATACCCGAATCGTGAGTGATCATCGATAAAGGTGATGAAGTAGCTATAGCCTCCTTGTGCATGAGTTGACATTGGTCCACATACATCAGTATGTATTAGACCAAGCAATTCTTCTACTGGATTACCTTTTCCGGAAAAGGGTAATTTGGCCATCTTGCCTTTTATGCATGATTCACATGTATCAAATGAACCGGGTTCAAATGATTCCAAAATTCCACATCGGTGTAATTTGGTCATGCGTTTTTTACTTACATGGCCAAGATGACAATGCCACGTGTAGGAGTCTATTCGATTATCTATTCGAGCACGTTTGTTGCTAACTTCGATATTGAAAATGTCACCGGATAAATCTAACGTGTAGATACCATTGCACAAAGTTCCATTCCCATAAAGAACGTCATTTAAAGTTATGTAACAACAATTGTTACTAAAAGTTAAATGATAACCCTTTTCATTCAAACATGAAATAGATACAATGTTCTTTATTAACGAAGGAACAAAATAACAATTATCCAATTCTAAGACACGTCCAGTAGGGAGCTTTAGCAAATATGTTCCGATGGCAACAGCAGCAATCTTTGCTCCATTTCCAACTCGCAAATTCGCTTCTCCCTTGACGAGTCTTCTTCTATTCCTTAGCCCCTGTATGTCATTACATATATGTGAGCTACACCCAGTATCAAGTACCCAGGTATTTGAGGAAATAGAGTGACATTCAATAACGAAGATACCTGAAGAGGATGGGGCATCGGATGCCTTCTTCTTCAAGGACTCAAGATAAACCTTGCAGTTTCTTCGCCAGTGACCCTCCTTGCCACAGTGATGGCAAGTGCCTTTTGGTGTCTTTTCAATCTTTTTGGCCTTTTTCTTCTTTCCTTTATTCTGTTCTTTGGCCTTCCTCTTAGAACCTTTCTTCGAGGAACCAACTAACAGAACCGATTTTTGATCCGGCTTTACAGAAGGCTCTACAGTCTTCAGCAGGTTGAGCAACTCAGGAATGGTAGTTTCTAGCTTGTTCATCCGATAGTTCATCACAAATTGTGAATAACTCTTGGGCAAACAATGCAGAATTAAGTCAATACTTAGTTCATGATCCATTGCAAAACCGAGTGTGTTTAGTCGCTCAATGTACCCCAACATCTTTAACACAAATTGTGAGGCAGAAGTGCCTTCCTGCATCCTAGAGGTGAAGAGGAGTCTGGAGACTTCGAACCTTTCGGATCTCGCTTGCTCTTCAAATAACTCATGAAGACTGAAGATGATGGAATAAGCATCCATATGCTCATGCTACTTTTGCAGCTCAGGTACCATAGCGGCTAGCATGATGCAACTCGCAAGTTCAGAATCGGTTACATGTTTCTGATAGGCCACTAACTGGTTTGGAGTTGCATTTTCTGGAGGACGGTTGGGAAGTTGATCTTCAAGGACATAAGCAAGCTTCTCTGCCTTGAGGACTATCCTCAGGTTTGAAGCCAGTCATGAAGTTTGGCCCAGTCATTTATTGGTGTCCAAAATGGAACGCAAATTCAGAGAAGACATGATCGAGTGATTATCCTAGAAATACAAATTGAGCTTATGTGAGAAGAATGATAAAGAAAACATACATTAATTAAATCCTATTTATTTATCGAATTGAATAACCCTTTTATCAATTCGGGAGATCGTAGGAACATCTCCAAATAGGTTGATATCCAACCATAGATAAGAACAACCATGGCTGTGGCCAACAAGTTATTCTTAACTATGAAGGTAGGTAATTATACCGATTACATATCACATATATGTAACTATCACTTTATGCTATCAACTAATTGAATGTTTGCATAAATCATTGGGTTGTTAACTCATTAACAAGTATGCAACAATATACATAGCACCCAACTGCACCTCTCTTTACATCGACCTTGGCTGTGGCACAACAAATCGATGCTCCAAGCTTAAGGCTGACCCATTAATCAAGAAATAGTTTTAATATGGTTGGAGCTCATTCAACCGTTTAGTCAGGCTTGGATGTGTCCAACAACCAAAACTAAGGATTGACCTCTGACTCCAACTATATTAATCATAAACTAATTCCATGGTTTGAACATGTTGAGGTTCAAGCCGGGCATGGATGTGTCCATCAACCCAAACGAGAAACAAAACTCCGGTTCTAACCATATTAATGGAAGGTGTTAGCCTTAATATTTTGTAAGGGGTTTTGGGTCTCATCCTTTCTTTTCAAAGCACATTCATGACATATAATTATGTCATGACTAACGATTTCCTTAATAAAGTATGTATGTGACTTAATTTATCAAGTCTCATTAATTGGACTAGGAACCGGATTTTCTAATCCCGATTTCATACTTTATTCAATGAATTGTTTTGGGAAATAATTTCCTAAATTGTCATAATCAATTTCGGAAATAATATGTTTAAGACTTTGATTTCTCTAAATCAAATCTTATTAAATTAAGAGACCGATTCTCTTAATTCAACCACATATTATTTTCATGAAAATCTTATTTAAGAAAACTCTATAGGAAACCATTTTCCTAATTAATTTTGGAGACAACAATATGTAAGAGTATCATCTCTTAAATCAAATTTCCAAGATTTGATCACATATTTTATTCATGGATTAATTAATTACAACAAATTATTTTCTAAGGGTGGCTCCCCGAGGCTCAGATATCCAAAGAAAAGTAATTTGTCGTAAATTCAATTTGGTCCGCTCCCCAAGGCATAACCAAATTAAACATGACAATTTTATTCAAAATTGGAAATTAAATTACAACAACTAACTTTAAATTGGACGGCTCCCCGAGGCTCAATCCAAAATAAAGAATTTTGTTAATAATTTAAAACCAATTCGAATTTAATTGTCAATTAATGATCCATAAATTTGTCTAGACTTTCTTGAAAGAAAGTGCCCAAAATTGCGAGATTTCATAATAGGTTTTCAGAATAATTGTAAGTTTCTGGTACAAAGAAAGCATACATGTTTCCAAAATTAGAAAATTTCTAAAATAGAAAATTTCTAAAATTGGAAAGTTTCCAAAAATGGGAAGTTTTCACAATTATAATAAAATTTCAGAAACTAGGATATTTCAATCGTTTGCGAAATTTCATGAGGATTTCCAAACTTTGAAATTCCTAAATCTAAAATTTATTATAATTGGAAAGTTTCCATAATTGGAAAATTTTTCCAAAATTGAGATCATGACAAAGTTTCCCGCAAAACAATTATATGATTATGTCGAACACTGACCGGCTCTGATACCACTGTTGGGACCGGGTGCATGTTGACAAGGATACGGGTTCGTAATTTTAAAATTAATTACGTGCAGCGGAAGAATTAGCATAAATAATTTCTTAAATTATTTTAACCACGTATCTAGCATGCAACCTTAAGTTGTGGAGACATGATCATATATTAAATTTTTCGAAAAAGTAAACTAATTTACTTAGTACCTCGCGTAACTCGAAGAAAGGGACGAGATCCAACCGTAGCGTCCCTTGGAAGCTCCGCCTCTATTCGCGTCCACGCCGAGTTCTCTTCGGGATGACTTCGCAAAGCCACGAGTTTTGTGCCGACGAGAACTACTAGATTCTCCAGGCACAACTAGAATATCAAGAGAGAGAGATGGAAACTAACCACCAAGTAACGGAATCAAGATTCTGGGGAAAGGAAGGAGGGAGTCGCGACCCGCTTCTTCTTCTTCTTTGGCACCTTCTTGGTGGAGGAGGCTCACGGCAACCCTAGGGGAGCCCTCTAGGGTCGGCGCCTACTAGAGGAGGGAGAGGGAGAGAAGGAGAGGAAGAGAGGCTAGGCAAGAATCCTTGATCTCTTGGATTAATTTCCAAACCTTGCCTTTGTTCCTTTATATAGTAGCCTCTTTATCGCCAAGTCTCCTTTTAACGGAATAAATTTTTCATAAGAAATTTATCTTATAAATTTTTCTATGAATTATTCCGTTATGCCAAGTTTTTATTATAACTTAATTTATAATAAAAACAACCATGTCTCCCCTTTTATTATGGAATAAATTTTTAGAAGAAATTTATTATATAAATTTTTCTTATCATGGTAAAATCAATACATAATTGATTTTATAAAATAAAATAATCCAATTCATGGTTCATTTTAATTTCCATAAAAAAGAATAAATTTCTATAAATTTCTTTATATAAATTTCTTTATCTATAATTTTATAAAACAAATCACGCTCGATTTATTTTATAATTTAAACCAAACAATTTGGTTTTCCTTTTTATTGTGGCCAGCCAAACCAAAGAGGGTGGGGACCCTCTTTGGCCGGCCAAATCCAAGCCGTCACCTTACGAATTAAACTCATTTAATTCATCCAATAAGCCTTCAAAAGACTTAGCCATTTTAAGCTTCCGATGCGTCTCTGATAAATTCATATTCGACTTATATCTCTTGATCGAAAAATCCAATTTTCAACTCGTTTTAAATCCCTCGGATTACTCGTAGTGCGTGTGACTAAATAGGCTTTCGATTTATGTTGGCCGTCTATAATCAACCAATTATAGAATGATCATGAGTGGCACCTAGTAGTACATCATGATCCCCAATTAATCGAAAGATCAACGGTTTGACCTCAGAAGAAATTATTCTGAAACCCTTCAGCAGCTCTAATGAATCGTGCCTCATTCCCTTCACCACCTTATACCCATTTGGTTCAGGACATGGTCTGTTTGTGTCATTCCCCACTAGACTGACTACGTCACACCTAGCCCAAGTAGTATCTTTCTCGTCCTTTGGATTTCTAATTACTCTCATGTATTTTAGAGACTCGCACTCTAAACATGATGTACTCTGGCCAGAGATTTTCAGTAACAATCCGACGATAGGCCTGGGTATACATCTCCTGGCAAGGAGTGGTGAATCCTTTGTAGGTTGTTCAAACATCTTCGGGCACTTCGGCTTATACCCAATCATCCTGGGTCCACACCTCCTTGGAGATGTTTGCTTAAGATGTTAAAGTATAAGTCTCCATAACCAAGATGACTTGAACACTGCAAGTCAAAGGAACATCGCACTTAAGCTGCAGTAAGAACTTCATTGACATTTCTATATATAGATTCCATATGAAGTCTTACAACTAGTCACTCCAATGAACTAGTTCCCTTAACTAACATCCATGTTTATCTCCGGACATCCCAATGTCACCAGCCAGTGAGAATCAGCTGATTAGAGAATAACCCATGCTAGTCTCAACAGAATTGATAGTGTCCGTTTTTATCAATTCATCGACTAGGGATATTTTCAATACTTCACATTTGCACATTTAGAGATAATCACTAGTTGTGATCCCATCACAAATTCTCTTATACTGTGAGTTATATTACGGACATTCAGTAGATGAGTTTAAGATCCCAATCAAATACACAAATATGTATACTCAAATAGTAAATTATCATTTATTAAAATAAATGTATACAATCATAAGGCGATTGCCTTAGGACACTTCTCTCATATCACTAACAGGTAGGTCCATCAGTGAGTTTTGCTCAAAACTCACTGATATACCTAAACCACTCCTATAGCATTGGTGATACAACAAGATTAGAGGTTTCGACACCCAAAATCTCATCTCCTAGCTGAACCCTGTTTACTGATATAGAGTTTTCAGAATTCCAAATATGGTAGGTCCATCAATGAGTTTTACTCAAAACTCACTGATATACCTAAACCACTCCTATAGCATTTTATTATTATATAATTATATATTATACCTTTTTTTTAAAAAGTTTTTTATATTTTTATATATTTAATGTTGGAGGGCATGAAGTCATCAGACTTCAGGCCCTCCTTAGGCCTGAAGTCAGATGACTTCAGGCCTAAGGGAAAATTTCTTCAAATAGAGGGCTGAAGTCACTGATGATTTCAGGCCCTCACTAAAAATTTTTTAATTTTAAAATATTTTTTATATTTAATTATTATTTATTAGATTAATTATTTATAGGATCTGAAGTTATTTGACTTCAAACCCTCCTGGGATGACTTCAGGCCCTGCGTTTGAATCTAAAATTAAGTGTTTTAATAGGTTTTTTTATATATTAATATATTTTTTAAATAGAAAAAAAAATTTGAGTTCATGTCGGGCCTGAATCAAAAGATTTCAGGCCCACGCTGGGCCTGAAATAAAAATATTTCAGGCCCACGCTAGGCCTGAAATAAAAATATTTCAGGCTCAGCGTGGGCCTGAATCTACCACAGTCAGTTTTTTTCAAAAAAATATGTATACATTAATATATTTATTAAATATTATTTAATATATTAATTTCTATTAATCAAATATAAAAATTATTTATTTATATTTTTATATCCAACAGTTTGTTTCCAAAAACTTTTTATACATTAATATATTTATTAAATATTATTTAATATATTAATTTCTATTAATAAAAATAAAAATTATTTATTTATATTTTTAAATCACGTTGGATGAGAAATTTTTAAAGTGAAATATTTTTTTAATTTTTACCTTACGTTTTTTAATTTAGCGCCGATTCCATTAGGTATTATTTTAAAATAAAAGTCAGTAATTAAGTCACGTTGCATGTGCTGACGTTTCAGAATTTATTACTGAAAGAGAAAGAGAAAGGCAATAGATAATAGGAGGGGTATAAGAGGAAGTTCACTATAATGAGTGCGCTCTTTGGTGAAAATGAAATCATGGTACGCTGTTTGGTAAATACCTATTCTTGGGTACGTCTTTTGGTAAATTGCCCTATAATCTAATTAATAAGTTTTGAAATTGTCAGTGTGAGATTAAAATCAAGATCACAATGATTTTTTTTTTCATTCACATATACTCAACACTTTCAAACCTTTCTTTGAATGAAACAATACTAAGACGATCAAAGATTCATGGGCACTCATTCTCCTCTAACGAAGGCATAGATTTTTTTAATCATCGCAATGTGTTTGATCAAGACTTTATTATTATCGATTGTCTCTATATATAAAAAAAATCTTAATTTTTTTTCACTTAATCCTGCTTTTTTAGTTGTTAAAGGTGATTCGCTCACCCCAGCAACCTCGTCAATCCGTCTCAAGGCCAACACGGAGGAAGTAAATCACGAAGACTACTAACTCGGATGTTGTGGCTAGTGCATTGGGAGAACGGTCACACTGACTTTATTAGATTTAACCCTCAAATTTAAGATGATAACACTCACGTATTAATCATCAATCCATCCGGTGTGATCCTGTCGCGGAGTGAGGTGGAATTCCCAAGAGCGAAGGGGTCTCCCAAGTGCCATAAGCTATTGACGCCAGCTCCGATCTGTAAGAAAATGACTGTTAGCAAATCTGCCGGAAAAAGTCCCTAGAAAGGCCCTCCGACAGTCAAGTCAGTCCTTGATGGTAAAAAGAGTAAGAAACGAAGGCAATAGAATAGTAGAAGAGAAGGCTCTCGCACGTACCTACAAAGTGGGGACTGGAGGGCTTATATAGCCGAGGGAACTGACAACTTCTGCCCTCTGCCCATACCTGCCACGTTTTATCTTACGCGAGGTAAGGTGTCTCATGCGGGGGCAGGGTGAGGGCGTTGTCAGTCCGCCAACTGACATCGTCCAGAGCCGCTCGGTCTGGCCCGAGCAGGGGTGGTCGTGGTACGGGTTGTAAGGAGATGGCAAAAAGGTACGGTGTCAGCGGATCACTCTGTGTTAGACAATCGTACTGTGTCAGCGGGATATCTGCGATTCGGGTAGGGCTGACATTAGGGCCTGAGTCGACCTGTGCCGGCTGCCGCTCTATCTGACCAGTAAAGGGTCAGGGGGTAGGCATTTTATTGCGCAACTGATAATAACGAATCGTCACGCCGACCGACTGCTCCAAGTGGGGTGGGGTCTTGCGATCGATATCCCTTCGAGTGGGCCCAACTAATACCTGAGTCGATGGACGCTCGAGTTCCGAGTCGAGAGGCACTCGGGCATGGCTTATTAGCCGTGTCTCTGGGTCTGGGGGTTTCGGTAGTGGAAGGCTGCCGACTGGGAACCACTTGGTTGTTGTTCGGTCAATCTTTAACAGTTAACGCGCAATTTCAGCGCGAGAGTAGTAGGCTACCTTGGTGGCAAGCGGAGTCGATCTCTCAACCTTCTCCCCGTGGGATCCGGTCGGGGTACGTCTAACTGATCACCCAGTTGGGGCACCCAGGCCAAGCGTGCCCTGGGCTCGCGACATTGCCAGCTGGACTAGCCAGTTAACATTTAGCGGGCCCACTTCTTCCTTACGTGGTGCCAGGCTGGCCGCTGAAGCTATACGCGAGTTAGGTCGGGATCATAAGCATTCCCCTCGAGTCTAGTCGAAGGAGGCGTTGAGCCCTCGAATCTAGTCGAAGGAGGCGTTGATCCCGACTGACTAGACCACTAATTTAGAATGAGCCAGGCACCCCCGAGTGAGCTATCCGCCTGGCGACACACCGACATTGACGCGTCCAACTATCTTATCCCTCTGTCTCCAACTCTTGCCAAGTCGATTCATATCCTTCGCATTTATTACTGCTTTAAATGTTGGGGCCACATGTCTGATGGTTACTGGTGTCCCGGGTGACGAAACGTCCGTCGCCTATCAGAGCGAATGGGTGGCGCACACGTGTGATGCCGAGGCTCGGGAATTACCTACGGTTGATCAGACGGTCCCTGTCTTCTCCCACCTTTTCCCCGGATTGCCATCGGATGGTTAGCAGCGTCCGCCCAACCTTATAAATAGGCCTTTTCCCCCATGTCTTACCATCATTTTTTTACCTTCTAATGCCCACCTATTGTCCGTGCTTGCTCTGCTAGGGTTCCGACGATCTTTAGCCTTTGGCGTCTCGTGCCCTTCTCCGGCGACCTCTCCTTCCCCAGTTAGTCTTTTCACCATTTTGTTTCCTTATAGAGTCGTCTTCTTCCCATCCCGACCCCTGGTAAACCACTATGGTGGTCGATCTCCACTTCCATGACCTAGATCAGTTTCAATTGGACTACCAAATCTCCTCAGCCCACCGTCTTCGACTGCTCTACCCGACCGACAGACCCGAGTCCGCCCCCCTTAGTTTCATAACCTTGTCCCGAGACCACTTGTAGGCCGGGCTTCTCTTTCCCGTTCACCCATTCATCTCTTCCATTTGTCGGTACTTCCAAATTCCTTTGTCTCAACTAGCCCCGAACGCCATCCGACTGATGTGTGGGTCTATCATCGTCTTTTCTTTATATCAAATTCCTCTCTGATAGAAAATTTTTCATTATTTCTTCTACCCCAAAAAACAAGAGCCGGGCTATTTTTTCTTTCAAGCCGAGCCAAGACCTCCTTCCTAGCGAAGCTTCCATCCTCTAACAAAGGGTTGAAGAAGCGCTTCTTCATCATCAATCTCACCCCGACCCCGAGCTGGCCCACGACTTGGGTCGAGGATCTATCTCCTTCCCCTCTTCTCCCGAACAACTACCGCACTTCCCCCGCTTACCAGTCGGTCGTGTCCATGCTCGGCGGCCGGCGATTTCACTAGGTAAACCTGCTAGAGGAGAAGATTCTCTACACCTGCGGCCTCAGCCCTGTGCCGACCCCCAGGCCCGCTTCATTCGGTAAATAATTCAGTCTTTCCTCTGAATACTTTTGCTCTAACTAAGGGTTTGTTATTCTTACATCCCCTATGATGCTGGCGATAGTCCTAGAAGAGGGCCTTAGCCTGGATGATACCGAGTTGGAGGCTCGGGTCAGCTCCCAGCTGGAGCAAAGGGAAACTACGCCGGTCGAGGCTGCTTCCGTCGAGGCACTTCCTTCGGAGGCCACTCTTGCTGCCGATCTCGTCCTGGCTCTAATGGAGGTCGACCATCAACCCCTGGCCTCCAGGAGACGCGAGCTGACTTCCACAACCCTGACCGGGACCTCGACCGGGCCATCTTCTAGCTCCCGCCCTATGAAGAAAAAGAAGAGGGCAACAGCCAGCTCTGCTGCACCGAGAGAGGCTCCTGCACCCGCCGTCTCCTCGAGCGCGCCTGACCTGCCGCTTCCTGAGGAGTTAGGCTTCCCTACGGAGGATGAGCAGATCAACCGACCGACGATGCACGTCCTGGTGCCGACCCGCTTGGACTGTCACTTGGAGACACTGCCTTGCGAGTTGCCTGACCGTTGCAAGGAGCTTCGCCTCTACGGGCCGGTGGCCGACCATTTCCTCCAAGGACTCGAGGAGTCCAACTACAAAGGGTCGAACAGCAAGGCGAACTCCTTTTTCTTGGAGGCCACTCAGGTACGATGATTTGCCCGACCTATCTCTGTTCTTGTTGCTAGCTTGCCTCTAAGTTTTATTCTTCCACTGTCTTTACAGTTTTGGGGTTCTTGCCACAGCTTATCCATGTTTGTGCTGGCCAACGCGGATGCCCAGGTACGTGCTGAGCGACAAGTGGAGTTCTTGGAGTCCAGGCTTAAACACACAAAGCTGGTCTCCAACGAAACTACTCTAAACGACATGCGAGCGGAGATCATCGCTCTGCAGGATTGGCTAGCGCACTCGAAAGAACAGGTAGAGGTAGCCAAAACTCAAGTGGATACGGCGGATGCGGTTATCGCTCAGTCGCACATTCGGATCTCCAATCTAGAGTACGCCGAGCGCAAGTCCTGGGTCTTCCAGATAAGAACCCAACACGAGCTGAACAAGGATAAAGTTGAACTCCTCGAGCCATCCAGGGCAGCCGAGTCTTTGCAATCCCAACTATCAACTAAGGCGGAGGAGGAGGCGACCTAGGCGAAGAGGGCAGAAGAGCTGGTGACCAAGTTGATAGCTCAGGATCAAGAGCTCAACGCACAAGCAGAGGATCTCGGACGTCTCCGGCCACAAAAGGCCGAGTGGGATGCTGCTCGGGCAGAGCTGGAGGAGTTGCGAGCCTACAAGGAAGGAGAGGTTGGCCGGTGGGACACCCGAAGAATTGAGTACATCAACTCTCGGGAGTTCAGCCTGCAACTGTCGTGGAGGTTGCGCCCCCTGCTTAGGCAACAGATGCTCAATATCGTCGAGCAGCTTAAGCAGGGCGGGCATCTTCCGCCTGACCTCTCAGCCAACGTAGTGAAGTTATCGGCCCTGACCCAGTAATTGCTCAAAGAGTTCCTCCAACCTTTCAAATGATGGTCGGGGTCCCATTTTTTCTCCTTTTCCGTTTGTAGAAGCTTGTTTCAAACTTTTGTAATGAGATTACTCTTTAATGCAAGCTCTCTTTGTTTATGCTTCGTCAAGTGTGAGTGTTTTTGCTTCTAAGTATCGGTGGGTCGGACAGATGCCTGCGAGGTCGACTTGGGTATGTTAATAACTGACACGGCTAGTAGAGCTTCCAGAGCGACCAAGCGAGGACTAGGATCTAGCCTTCAAGAGCGATTATCTTCTAAGTGTTGGCAGCTCGGACAGATCACTAGCTCACTCGGGGGTCAAGTATATGTAGTCGATTTGAGCAGATCACCTTGCATCCGACCTAGTAAGTACAGTGCTCTTACTCAGGAGGTAAGAGCTCGCACATTCGGTCGGGACCTTGTAGGAGACGGGGACATTGGGAACCGGTACAAATATAAGGTTGCTTGCTCAAAAGGTTTAGAGTTTGGTTGTGGGTTCGGCTTAACCTCGGGGAGTGTGGGTCGCCACATATCCAGGCCTAGGGTCGAGCTGAGAGGTGCGCGGGAGCATGCCCACTTATAATTCGCTCAGAAGCGAGAGTCTGGACAGTCGGACGGTTAAACCCCAGAGAGCGTGGGTCGCCATGCATTCGGACTGGGAGCCGAGCTGAGGGGAGCGCGAGAGCATGCTCACTTATAACTCGCTCAGAGGCGAGAGTCTGGACACTCGGTTGAATAAACCCTAGGGAGCATGGGTCGCCACGTGTCCGGACTAGGAGCCAAGCCAATGGGCGTGTGGGAGCACACCCGCTTATAACTCGCTCAAAGGCTAGAGTCTAGACACTTGGTCAGTTAAACCCCAGGGAGCGTGGGTCACCACGCGTCCGGACTGAGAGTCGAGCCAAGGGGTGCGCGGGAGCATGCTCGCTTATAACTCGCTCAGAGGCGAGTGTCTGGACACTTGGTCGGTTAAACCCAAGGGAGGGAGGGTCGTCACGCATTTGGACTAGGAGTCGAGCCGTGGGTGCGCGGGAGCATGCCCGCTTATAACTCAAGTACCTGCAAGTTGCCCGAAAACCCCATTCTTATCATTACAAAGTTACGAGGTACAATCATCTCATAGGCCCTCACTCTGCCTCTTGATATGGATGGAGATGGATAGCACTCCAGGGTCGGTCCAGCTTTTTTCAATGCTCATTCTCTAGGTAGTACGCTCCCGTAGCTAGCTTTTGAACAACCTTGAAAGGTCCTCCCCATTGAGGCTCTAGCTTGCTGACATCCCTGACTGGCTTGATTCTTTTCAAGACCAGATCCCCGACCTAGAATGCCCACGGCAACACCTTTCGATTGTACCTTTGCTTCATCCTCTGGCAATAGGGGAACATCCAAGCGGCTGCCTTGTCTCGGATTTCCTCGACCAGGTCCAACTCCAGATGCCTCCTCTCCGAGTTATCCTTGTCATAAGCCTTCCACCGATCAGACTCGCATTCGACTCGACCGACACCACAACCTCACTTCCATAGACCAACTGGAAGGGTGTGTGACCTGTAGTCTCTTTCGGCGTGGTTCGCTGAGCCCACAGGATACTCGGCAGCTCATCGACCCACGTGCCCCCTGCATGGTCTAACTTGGTCTTTAGGCCTCTCAAGGTTTTCTGATTGGCCACTTCTGCTTGGCCATTGCTCTGCGGTATACCATGGAAGTGAAGACCTACTGGATACCATAGGCCGAGCACCACTCTTGTATTTTCCGACCTTAGAATTGGCTTCCATTGTCCGAAATGAGCTTGTGAGGAATTCCATACCGGCACAGGATGTTCTGCCACATAAACTTGATCACGGCTTGCTTCGTGATATGTGATAAGGCCTCCGCGATATGCGCTAAGGCCTTCGCTTATATCCACTTCGAGAAGTAGTCGACTGCCACCAGCAAGAACCTTTCCTGAGCCACAACGGTCGGGAATGACCCCACTATGTCCATGCCCCATTGGTTGAATGGGCATGAGACCGCTGACGTCTTCATCATTTCCATGGGTCGGTGAGGAAGATTGTGATGATTTTGGCAAGACAAGCATGTGGAGAACATTCTGTTAGTGTCCTTCTGCAGGGTTGGCCAATAATATCTAGCTAGTAGCACCTTTCTGGCCATGGCCTGAGCTCCAAGATGGCTCCCACAAACGCCCATGTGTATCTCTCTCAGCACATAGTCTACATCTTCCTCACCCAAGCATTTGAGTAGGGGACGGGCGAAAGATGTTTTGTTTAGTGCATCTCCGACTAGGGAGTACTGGGCTGCTTGCTTCCTCAGGAGTCGGGCCTCCTCCCGATCGATCAGGAGAGCCCCGTTTGTGAGGTAGGTGATGAGCGGCGCTCTCTAGTCTGTCTCGAGCTCTAGCTCAGCTTGCTGCTCTATATGCATCACCATCATTGCTTAACTGCTTGGCTGAGGAAGCACCTAAGAACCTAGCGAGCTAGCCAACTTGGCCAACTCGTCTACCCGTAGGTTACTTTCTCTGGGGATTTTCTGTAGCTCGACCTTATGGAATCCATCTTTTAATTTCTCATAGTCTTCCACGAAGGCTTGTAACCAGTCGATGTTGACTTCAAACCGATCGGCGAGTTGCTGGGTGGCTAAGTGTGAGTATGAGTATTGCACGACCCGAGTGACACCCACATGCTTAGCTGCTTGCAATCCCACAATGAAGGCCTCATACTCGGCCTCGTTATTGGTGGCTCGGTATTCCAATCTGACCGACAGGTACAACTGTTCTCCCCTTGGCGAGACCATCAGTACTCCTATCCCACTGCCCTGCTGAGCTGACGAGCCATCTATGTAAACTTGCAAAGCTTCTTCAATCTCCTCTGAGTGCAGCTCACTTAGGAAATCGGTTTGGGCTTGTGCTTTGATGGCCGACCGAGCTTGATATTGGATATCATACTCACTTAGCTCAGTCGCCCACTTAATCAGTCGTCCTGATGCCTCGGGGTTTGAAGCTACCCGCCCCAGGTTGCTGTTGGTGAGAACTACGATCGGGTGTGCCAGGAAATAGGGTCAATGCCTTTGGGCGGCTAACAACTGAACATAAGCCAATTTCTCGAGTGTCGTATATCGACACTCAGCACCTTTTAGTAAATAAGCGAAGAAGTACATGGGCTGCTGCTTGACCCCCTCCTGTCTGACCAAGACCATGCTGACCGACTCAGCCGAGGTAGCCAAATACACAGATATCACTTCCCCGACCTCGGACTTGGCCAACATTGGCAGCTCGGCGAGATACATCTTAAATTCTTCGAACGCCTTGTCGCAGTCGACATCCCATTGGAACTTGGTGGCTCGTCGGAGAGACTTGAAGAAGGGTAACCCTCGCTCGGCAGACCAGGATATGCAGTAGGATAATGCCGTAATGTGCCCGGTGAGCCTTTGTACCTCTCTGAGGTTCCTTGGTGGGGGCATATCCAGCAGAGCCTTGACCTTGCTCGGGTTGGCCTCGATGTCT
Source organism: Boesenbergia rotunda (assembly GCA_024364735.1). Taxonomy (NCBI): domain Eukaryota; kingdom Viridiplantae; phylum Streptophyta; class Magnoliopsida; order Zingiberales; family Zingiberaceae; genus Boesenbergia; species Boesenbergia rotunda. The sequence continues at coordinate 77,662 of JAGFNQ010008767.1, read as the reverse complement.
CTCTCGGTAACTATGTATCCGAGGAATTTGCCACTTCGGGCTCCAAAACGACACTTTGCGGGGTTTAGTTTGAGCCCGTACTTGCGTAAGGTCTGACAGGTCTCTTATACATTCGCCACCAAATCTACCACTCGGCTTGATTTGATTAGGATGTCGTCTACATATACCTCAATGTTTAGACCGATCTAGGTGTGGAATACCTTGTTCATCATCCTCTAGTAGGTGGCTCCGGCGTTCTTCAGCCCGAACGACATGACCGTGTAGTAGTACGTGTTGCCAACCATGATGAAGCTCACTTTCTCTTGGTCCTCAGCTGCCAAGGGCACTTGGTGATATCCTTGGTAGGCGTCCAGCATGGAGATGAGCTCGCTTTCTGCTGTCGAGTCAACCATCTGGTCGATCTGGGGCATGGGGTAGCAGTCCTTTAGGCATGCTCGGTTGAGGTCCTTTAAGTCAATGCACACTCTCCACTTATTGTCAGGCTTGTCTACCAGGACTACGTTAGCAAGCAAGCTAGAGGGGGGTGAATAGCGTCTTTCAATTTTTCTACCTACAACGTTAGTAAGCGCATGCGGAAATCTAAAAAACAAACGAAAACAATGCTAACACAACCTGATTTACGTGGTTCAGAGATGATGCTCCTACTCCACGGCAGTCCGTAAGGTGGACGATCCCTAATCCTTCGGCGGATGACTCCCCGGAGCACCTCCGGCTAGATCTCGTAGCTCCTTGTGGGCGGAGAAACCTCACCACATCTTCTGGACACTACCTGATTACAAAAGACTGCTAACATGCTTTGACCAAGCAAGTTTCGCCAAGAAAGAAAAGCCTGAAACGAGCTCCTTTAAATAGAGCTCGAGTCTGAAATGGCTACTACCAGTCGATTGCCCCTGGGGCAGTCGACTGGTCCGACTCATATTCGAACGTTGCAAGCCTAATGTTCGAATCACCAGCCATCACCAGTCGACTGCCCCTGGGGCAGTCGACTGATCCGTCCCTAAGCCTAGGGTTACCTTTTCCGAGTACATTTCTCTCCGCACTTGAACTCTCTCGGCTTAGTTCCCGAGTACAAACACTCACACTCGGACTCTCACGACCTGGTTGACTCTTCAATCAGCAGTCCCGATCTGTTGCCTTCACGCCCTCTTCATCTTCGGCTCCCGTCCCTCGAATGCGCACGCAAGCCCTCGCCTTGCCTCCATGCCACCCTTCATGCATGCCTCAAAGTCCGCATCCCTCGGCTCATCATCTCTGCTCCAGCAGCCTCGATCTGTCGCCTTCAAGCCCTCTTCGATTTTGGCCCTCGTCCCTAGGATACGTACACAAGCCCGCGACTTGCCTCCATGCTATCCTTCACGTACGTCTCGGAGTCCACTTCCCTCGGCTCATCATCCCTGCTTTGTCCATGGTCCCTCGGATGCACACGCAAGTCAACAGCTTGCCTCCATGTCACCCTTCACTTGAAGACATCCAACCAAGTCTATGTGTACCTGCAAACCTGCACACTCACATACACATATTAGACCAACAACAAACCCTAACTTACCCATATTGACACGTACATCAAAACTATGATCCTCAAGATCATACTTGGGCCGATTGCCCCAACAGGTAGCAGTCCTTCGGGCATGCTCGGTTGAGATCTTGAAAGTCTGTGCACACTCTCCACTTATTGTCAAGCCTGGCTACCAGGACTAGGTTGGCTAGCCAGGATGGGAATTGGACTTCTCGGATGTGCCCGGCCTCTAGCAGTTTCTCAATCTCTGCCTGAATCACCTTATTCTACTCTGTGATGAAGTCCCACTTTCTCTGTTTGACTGGCCAAGTGTTATGGTAGACGTGAAGGTGGTGCTCGGCCACCTCCGGTCGGACTCCTTTCTGCTGTTGGTGCAGAATGCACTAAAGTCAAACCTGTGTTTTGATAATGGCAACAAAGGTCAAAAGTTAAGTCTTATTTGTTGTCTAACAAGTTACTCTAGTGTACAGGAAAAGCCCTAGCGAAGGAGTGCTAGGCACTGGCGAAGGAATGTCAGGGCAAAAAGCCCTACCGAAGGACTGCTAGGCACTGGCGAAGGAATGCCAGAGTCAAAATCCCTAGTGAAGGAATGCTAGGCACCTGGCAAAGGAATGTCAGGGTAAAAAGCCCTAGCGAAGGACTGTTAGGCACCGGGCGAAGGACATCTCGGCATTCAAGCCCTGGCAAAGGACCGCCAGGCAAAAGTCCAACCAAAGGAGCGGTTGGCATCAGGTAAATTCTCCCGAGAGGAGTAGGTGAGGACGCGTTCCCTGTCGAGGGAACAGTAGGCGTCGGTTCGACCTAGGGCTCCATTTTGGAGACCAAAGTCAGAACCAAGACAGCTAAGGCTGTATAAGCTAATTGTTTTATTGTGTTTTGGACTAACCCTGGATGCAGGACCGAAGGAATGTGTGTCTGCAACTCAGAGAGCCTCAAAGGAGTGAGGCAGCAGCTGAGCAGGGAGCCCTGAGTGTCCAGGGCGCCCCCAAGGTGAACCAGAACCGAGTGAAGCAAAAAGGGCTTCGGCTGCTTACTGGGCAAGGCACCCTCAGCAGCTAGGGCGCCCTCGTCAGCCAGGGCGCCCTCAGCAGCCAGGGCGCCCCAGCGCCCAAGACTGCGAAGCTTCATCTTAATCCACAGCCGAGATTTCTGCGCGGAAGAAGTCAGCCAAGGCGCCCTCTGCGACCAGGGCGCCCCCAGAGTCAAACTTATCCCTATTCGGATGGGATAACGTCTGACCGAGCTAAAAGTGGATCGCTTGACACGCGGCAGGGCGCCCCCGACGTCCAGGGCGCCCCGGAGTGCTATAAATAGCACCCAACGCCCAAGCCATTTACAATAACTTCGAACCAAAGCTTCCACGCTCTTCTGTGCTCACGCCTTGCTCCGGAAACTGCCCAACTCGAGCGACGACGTCCCGCTGCTCCGGAAAGTCAACCTACAACCGGACGTCGGTAAAAGAAGAGATTTTTTTATTAAAAGTTTATGGTGCTATACTTGTAAATCTATTTTTGTAAACTGATTTTGCGTTCATATAGAATTGCCCAAAGTAAATGATCAACGATTGTGGGCCTTGGAGTAGGAGTCGACATAGGCTCCGAACCAAGTAAAAAATACTGTGTTCGCGTGTTTTAATTTCTTTCCGCTGTGCAAATTGCTCTCTCCTTAAATTCGAAAAGTTTACCGATATTCACCCCCCCTCTATCGGTCCTATCGATCCAACAAGTGGTATCAGAGCGGGGAAGTTCAAACTTGGTGCAACCACCAGTTTGAAAATTTCTTTTCGGAATTTCATTATTGTTTTCGATTTTTTTTAAATATTTTTTTTCGTTCGAATCTTTTTCGTTAATCGAGGTTGGTGCAACACCCCTCGATATTTTATTTCTCTTATCCAGCACTACTAATCCAAGACCTAGTCTTGGAAAATTTGTTTTTCTGTTCGTTTTTCTGTTACAGATTAAAATGGCCATGCAAGAGGGATTCAGCACCGCCAGACCTCCACTATTCAGTGGAGAAGACTTTTCTTACTGGAAAAGTCGTATGGAGGTCCACCTAAAAACTCAGGTGGATATGTGGATCATCATCCAGTCCGGTCTGGAGATGCCCAAAGACGCCGAAGGACAACCACAAAGCTACTCGGAGTGGGACAACACCCTAAAACGCAAAATAGAAGCCGATGCAAAAGCAACACAAACCCTACAATGCGGGCTGACAAAGGAAGAACTGAACCGAGTAGGCCCCTTCAACAGTGCCAAAGAGCTATGGGCAAAGTTGATTGAGCTACACGAAGGAACGTCAGACACCAGGATCAGCAAGAGGGATCTGCTCCTGAACAAATTGTACACTATCAAGATGGCCGACAACGAAACAGCAGCCCAACTCCACGCACGCATCCAAGAATTAATGAACGGTCTTCACACGATAGGTCACAAGGTCGAAAACCGTGACCTAATAAGGTATGCCCTAAACGCTTTCCCTAGAAATACCTTGTGGGCATCTATGGTAGATGCATTCAAGGTTTCAAGGGATCTCTCCAAAATTAAATTAGATGAATTATTTTCTGAGTTAGAACTTCATGAGCAGACTAACTGCAATATGGCCGAGAAGAGTATTGCCTTTTTTGTAGGAAAAATAGGAAAATCAACAAAAAAGAAACCTTAAACTCAACCCGAGCCCAACTCTGATTCAAACGAAGAAGATGAAGAAGGAGACCAATCTGAGCTGGTCCGATTGGCCCGAAGCTACTACAAAAAATTGAAAAATCAAGCCAACACACGGAGGACAAGCCGAAGAAAGGACGAACCAGCTGAACCATCAAATGACAAACACAAGCCCAACGTAACCTGCTACGAGTGCAAGAAGAAGGGCCACTACAAGACAGAATGTCCAAATCTGAAGGAGTCCAAGAAGACAAGAAGGAAAAAGGCACTCCAAGCAACCTGGGACGAATCATCCTCAGAAGAAGAAGAGGAAGCACCCCAGTCAAACCTACTAGCCCTGACCGCCTCAGAAAAAGTCGAGACTGAGTCAGAATCAGAACAGGACGACGGCGAGCTAACTTTCACAGAAGATGGCGAAATCAAGGTAACTGGTTTTAATAGATGTCAATTAACTGAATTAATTTCGTTTCTTTCTCGAGATTTGGCAAAAGCCAAACTCTGAGTCGAGTCCCTCCGATAGGAAGTAAAACTCTTGAAAGAGGGAGCTGACTCTAAACCCTTAACCGAGAAGGTTCAGGAAGGAACTCCTACTCAAGTTGAAAAACTTGAAAAGGAAAACTCCTCCCTGAAAACTCAGGTTAAGGATCTTAGATCAGCCTTAGAACGATTTACTTCTGGTTCCAAAAATCTTGACATGATTCTTGGGAAACAGAAGTCCGTTCTAAATCGATCCGGACTTGGCTACCGAACCAAATCCCGACAAAGATCATATTTGGCTGTACTGAATCAGTCCAGAGGAAAAATTCAGGCATGGGTACCTAAACTGTGCCTGAACCAACCAACTGGATCAAATCAGTATTAGATCCCCAAGGACAAGATTCACATCTTGCCTAACCATCACCGTGGCTTTAGTCCAGGGGGAGCCAAACTGAAAACAATATTTATAGTTCACTAAAATTTAATTTTTTGATTGCAAAGTGTTTGATTGATTGTTTATTTAAAATTTCTGCAATTTACCATGCTTAAAATTAGAAATGATTAGAATAAGGACTGAACACACTTAACTGAAACTTGACAACATAGTATTGGGTGGAGGTGAGATGATAGTACGTTAGGGAAGCCAATTTGGCGGAACTAGCCGAAGCTACCGATCCAAGACCCAAACTAGTTAGACCAGAAATTTTTCAAAGAATAATTTTGAAAATGAAATTTCATTAAAAGGCTTTGTCAAGGAAAGGGTGGATGATCCCATAAGGCTACGGCCAAAGAAGGCCTAGTGCCTCGCCAAGACCTGGAAGCCAATTTTTGAGATTCAAATTCAAATTAATTTTTATCAAATTCGAATCTAACACAAAAATTCAGTTATTTGTAGATTTAAACTTCTTTCGAAATTTAATTGTTGTTAAAATTAAGTTTTTCAAAAATTTAATCGTTTTCAAAATTAATTTAGTTTTCAAAATTTAATTATTTTTAAAATAAACTTTCAACTTTCAAAACTATCAAAATCTGTCTCACAAAACCTATAAGGTTAACATGACTGAAAACCCTAGATTTGGGTGAGACAGTAAAATTAAGACTCAATTATGATTCCTTTAATACTTGTGTTGTAGTAAAATTCTATATTTCAAACCACGGTCAATATAGTCAAACCACGGTCAATATAGTCAAACCACGGTCAATATAGTCAAACCACGGTCAATATAGTCAAACCATGATCAACATAGTTAAACTACGGTCAATATAGTCAAACCACGGTCAATATAGACAAACCATGGTCAATATAGTCAAACCAGGTCAAATCTGGTCAAATGCACTTCCTTAGAGTCAAAAGGCTAGTCCTTAGGGCGCCCAAACCCCTGTGGGCGCCCCAAGGCTGGTCAAAAAGCTCCTCTGCCACTGCACGCTGACCAGGGCGCCCTGGAGCTTCAGGACGCCTTCGTATACCCCTTCATTGGTCAAAAGCTGCCAAAAGGCAGCTGCAGCTCTGTTTAGGGCGCCCTCGTCAAGCGGGGCGCCCTCCCACAGTCCTTCAACTACAGAAAGCTGCCGAAAAGTGATCACAGGCCTGGTCAAGGCGCCCTCACCGGTCAGGGCGCCCTCGCCAGTCAGGGCGCCCTCCCGAGAAAGGGCGCCCGAAACTGCCTATAAAAAGGGGCTCCCTTCCCCTTCTTCTCTTCACACTCAAAACACTTCTCCTCCTCAACTTTCTACCTTCCAAGAGATCTTGCAACCCTCTCATGCTCTCAAGCCCTCATCTTCAACAATGCCTCCCCGAGCAAACCGGTATAATTTTTTTTGTTAATTTCTTTTCAATTTTTCATTAAATGCATACTTTCTTTAAGTATACATTCTTTCTCTTAGAAGACGCCGACCTAATCAGGCAGAACCCGGTACTCAACCTAATCCTGATCCTAGGTTTCCCAATTTAGAATTGTGTAATAAGTTCTCTCGTACCACCTATAAACATATCAAGACAAGTTACTTGAATAGGCTATTCTTCACCCAATCCTGTCCCCTAGCTATGAACGTCATAAACCACTACCAACTCGACAATCTCATATTCAGCACCCACCTAATCAATACTTCCTTATGTGCAGAATTTTACAATAATATCATTAGACAGGATAATCTCATGTTCTCCACCATGGTTCAAGGTATTCCCCTAACTATCACACCAACATTACTGAACCGATTTCTAGGACTACGACCCTCGCAGTCCACCTTCTGTTGTTATCCTCCTAGGGAGCCTCCCTTTGATGCTCCCTATTCTCACATCACCTTAGATACATTACACTCATATTTCTTTAGGCAACCAGTGGCCAGACGATTTCAGTCAGTCAACTTAGAGGTCCAGGACTAGGCCCTATATAGGGTCTTAGTCCGATGTATTCTGCCTTTATCCACCAGGGACGTCACCACTATGCGACCATTCCATACCTTTCTCCTGTACGCCCTGATTCACCAGCTAGATATTGATATAGGACTTCATATGTTTCACACTATCCTACACGCATCCAGTGTGACCACGCAAGGGCGGGTACGCACACCCTACTACCACATTATCACGTCCCTATTACATTACCATGGTAGGAACATTACCGAGGGAGAAATGGCCGATCTGACCGACTACGATGAAATAGGCTATAGAAACTTCGCCCTAGCAGGTATAGAGGTGTCCGGTACCGGGGTCCTGTCCTGGAGACGTCAGAGAGCAGCTCCCCAGATCGATTCGGATGAGGAGGTCGAGTACGACGTCGCAGATATAGTAGCAGAAGCCCGAGCCCATATAGACGAGCCCGCTCCACCAACACTCTATGAGAGAGTGACCCGTATGGAGACACAGATACAGAGTCTCCGAGAGGAGGTCGAGGCCTCTCACATAGAGCAGATGGACGCTCGCCGAGCTGATAGAGAAGTAGCTGATGCACGATTCTTAGAGATGATGGCACGATTTGATTCATGGCAGCCGGGTCCATCTGATCATCCCGGTCCTTTGTCTTAGATTTACTCCGCATTGTACTCGTAACTATCTGACTGCCCCTACTCAGTAGGGTTGACTTATGTTTTGACTATTTGACTGTATTGACCTTCCTAGCCCTTGACTACTTGATTCCATTCCATTAAGAGTTAGGATTGTGCTCTGTAGAATAGAGAAACTCAATTTTTTTTACTGCTCTACTTGTTTTTCTAAAATTGTTTCTAAAAATAGAATTTGAAAAACTGTTTTACTTAATTTCAAAATCAGTTTTCACTTTCGACTTAGTTTTATTTTTATTTCAAAATTACCCCTTTTCAAAACTAGGGCTTTTTCGAAAATGGACTTAGCCTAGGCCCTAACTCTAGAACTGCATGCACTTATAGACTTAGAAGCTAGCATCTCACAAGTACCTTAGGGTACTTTTGATTGATAACCTAGAAAGGGTTGAGATGCTTAGGTCTTTGCCTTAATTCAAGATGCTTTAAGTCAGTGCATCTGCAGTAATTGGGGCACTAAATACAACTTACACAGCAATCAAGTTAAGTGTCAAGTTTAGAAAATCTAACTTGAATAGAAACACTTAACTTGACTAACCCTAGCGAAAACTACTGCTTATAACAGTTAGTAAGTAGCTAAATGGGTTAGACAGGTCCCTACAAGAAAAAGTTAACTGATTTGGTATAAGTCCTGGTTCAGTACAGCAAAATCATGTTTTTTTTTGCAATTTAATATCTATCTGTTTTTGATATATGGCAAAGGGGGAGAGATAAAGGAGAGAAGTAAAAAATTTTTTCTCAAAATTCCTTCTCAAAATATTTTTCAAAAAGTTATTTTTTTCTCAAAATTCCTTCTCAAAATATTTTTCAAAAAGTTATTTTTTTCAAAATTCCTTCTCAAAATATTTTTCAAAAAGTTAGCTACTGTTCAAAGCTTTTCAAAACCTTTCTAGAAATACTTAAGTCTTTAAGCTTAAAATTTTTCAAAAATCTTATAAGTACTTTAAGCTTAAAACTTTTCAAAAATCTTATAAGTACTTTAAGCTTAAAATTTTTCAAAAATCTTATAAGTACTTTAAGCTTAAAATTTTTCAAAAATCTTATAAGTACTTCAAGCTTAAACTTTTCAAAAACTTTTATAAGCTCATGTTTTTCAAAACTTCCTAAGTAACTTAAATGTTATAACCTCACGAATTGTTGAAAAATCGAGGGAGAGATTCCTTCCAGGGGGAGGGAACAAATTTCTTACTTTTGATTAAACTTAACTTTTTGAACTAAGGTTGCCATAAATCAAAAAGGGGGAGATTGTTGGTGCAGAATGCACCAAAGTCAAACCTGTGTTTTGATAATGGCAACAGAGGTCAAAAGTTAAGTCTTATTTGTTGTCTAACAAGTTACTCTAGTGTACAGGAAAAGCCCTAGCGAAGAACTGCTAGGCACTGGCGAAGGAATGCCAGGGCAAAAAGCCCTAGCGAAGGACTGCTAGGCACTGGCGAAGGAATGCCAGAGTCAAAAGCCCTAGCGAAGGAATGCTAGGCACCTGGCAAAGGAATGCCAGGGTAAAAAGCCATAGCGAAGGACTGCTAGGCACCGGGCGAAGGACAGCTCGGCATCCAAGCCCTGGCAAAGGACCGCCAGGCAAAAGTCCAACCAAAGGAGCGGTTGGCATCAGGTAAATTCTCCCGAGAGGAGTAGGTGAGGACGCGTTCCCCGTCGAGGGAACAGTAGGCGTCGGTTCGACCTAGGGCTCCATTTTGGAGACCAAAGTCAGAACCAAGACAGCTAAGGCTGAATAAGCTAATTGTTTTATTGTGTTTTAGACTAACCCTGGATGCAGGACCGAAGGAATGTGTGTCTGCAACTCAGAGAGCCTCAAAGGAGTGAGGCAGCAGCTGAGCAGGGAGCCCTGAGTGTCCAGGGCGCCCCCAAGGTGAACCAGAACCGAGTGAAGCAAAAAGGGCTTCGGCTGCTTACTGGGCAAGGCGCCCTCAGCAGCCAGGGCGCCCTCGTCAGCCAGGGCGCCCTCAGCAGCCAGGGCGCCCCCGCGCCCAAGACTGCGAAGCTTCATCTTAATCCACAGCCGAGATTTCTGCGCGGAAGAAGTCAGCCAAGGCGCCCTCTGCGACCAGGGCGCCCCCAGAGTCAAACTTATCCCTATTCGGATGGGATAACGTCTGACCGAGCTAAAAGTGGATCGCCTGACACGTGGCAGGGCGCCTCCGATGTCCAGGGCACCCCGGAGTGCTATAAATAGCACCCAACGCCCAAGCCTTTTACAACAACTTCGAACCAAAGCTTCCACGCTCTTCTGTGCTCACACCTTACTCCGGAAACTGCCCAACTCGAGCGACGACATCCCGCTGCTCCGGAAAGTCAACCTACAACCAGACGTCGATAAAAGAAGAGATTTTTTTATTAAAAGTTTATGGTGCTATACTTGTAAATCTATTTTTGTAAACTGATTTTGCGTTCATATAGAATTGCCCAAAGTAAATGATCAACGATCGTGGGCCTTCGAGTAGGAGTCGACATAGGCTCCGAACCAAGTAAAAAATACTGTGTTCGCATGTTTTAATTTCTTTCCGCTGTGCAAATTGCTCTCTCCTTAAATTCGAAAAGTTTACCGATATTCACCCCCCTCTATCGGTCCTATCGATCCAACATCTGCTCCTTTACCGACTAGGCGAACACATCTTGGTTCCTGGTCAGTCACTCTAGCAACGACTCCTTCAGCTCGCATGGCAAACCAGCGGCTATCTTGACTCAGCCTTCCTCCCGGTTGGGAAACAACTGAATCTCTTCCTTGTCGTCGTGTAGCTCGGCCTAAGGAGAAGCTTGCACCATATTACAGCTAGGGAGACTGCGTTGGGCCTTCTGACTTTCCACCCGGACATCCTCCACATAGCACCTCCGGGTGACTCTTTGATCTTCTCTAACTTCCTCGACCGAGAACTTGATTTTGAGGTAGAAGGTCGAGGTGACCGCCCGAAACTCGTTGAGGGTTGGTCGGTCCAGGATTGCGTTGTAGGCCGAGGGAGTGTCCACTATCAGAAAGTTGCACCATCTGGTCCTCTTCAGGGGCTCCTCGCCGAAGGAAATGGCCAAGCGAATCTGACCAATTGGTTGAACCTGGTTCCCCGTGAATCCGAACAACAGGGTGGCCACCAACTCCAGCTAGGACGACTCGATCTGTAGCTGGTTGAAGGCTTTCTTATATAGTATGTTGACCGAGTTGCCCGTGTCCACTATGGTTCGGTGAACCTGGTAGTTGGCAATCACGGCGGTGATGACCAAGGCATCATCATGTGGGACTTCCAATCCCTGTAGATCCTACTGCCCGAAGATGATTTGGGGCCCCTGCGCCTGAGCGACGCTCGTGCCAACCTAGTGAATTTCAAGTTGGCATACTTGTGCTTTCCGGGCTCGATTGAAATCTCCCCTGGTAGGTCTGCCCATGATCGCATGTACTCCTCAGACGGCATTCTGTCAGTTGGCTTGCTCCTCGTCCATTTCCTCGGACTCGGTCCATTCCTTCGGCGAGAACAGGTTGCGGGCTGTAGGGGGGTTCCGCCGGGGTTCTTCGACTACAAGGGCGACAGGCGGACCTCCTCGACCTGAGCCTTGCCCGGGAGCTGTCGAGCACCCCCGTCCTTTGAGGGTAGGAGCTCGACCTCTCCCAGCATGTCGGCATTCCTCCGTGTCGTGCGTGTGGCTCTGGTGGAAGGCTCAATAAGGCCTCCAACAGGTCGGCAGGGACACTTGAGCCACCTGCTGCACGTGCCTGCGCTCCATCTCTTCCCGGTCGACTACCCCCCATGGGCTGCGGATGGGTCCGCCTGGGGGTCGGCTACTCTGCGCAGTGCTTGGGGGTCAGTGTGTTAGCCACCTCCTTCTTCCGGGCGGCTTTTTCATCCTCCACATTAATATATTTGACAGCCTTCCCGAGAAAGCTATCAAAGTTCTTCGGCCGCTTCTTGATCAACGATTGGAAGAACTCTCCCTCCTGTAATCCTTGGTAGAAGGCGTTGATCAACACCTCAGGTGTGGGACTCGGCACGTCCAGTGCCACTCCATTGAATCTTTTGATGTAGGCCCGAAGTGATTCCTTCGAGCTTTGCTTCAACGCGAATAGGTTGAGGCTAGTCTTATGGTGACTCCGGCTGCTGGCGAAGTGTTGGAGGAACGTCCTCCTAAGCTCCTCAAATCATAACACCGACCCATTGGGGAGTCGGTCGAACCACCGTTGAGTGAGTCCCGAGAGCGTGGTCAAGAAGACTCAGCATTTTATGCCCTCGGGGTACTGGTGTAGCAATGTCGCACTCTCAAACTTCATCAGGTGCTCTTCAGGATCAGTCACCCCAGCATACTCAGGTATGGTGAAGAACTTGAGATGCTTAGGAACCGGATCCTCCAGGATCCGAGAGGAGAAGGGGCTACGGACCAGGGCGGTTGGGGACACATCGGCTGGGGCCTTTCCCTTATCGAGACGTGTTATGTTCGTCTGACTGGAAGCGGACACCTCCATCGGCATAGAATCAGCCTCATCGTCCCGAACTCGATAGAAAGCGGCGGGGTAGGGGGCCGAGCCTCCCTCGGGGCGGGCGACCTTTCCCCCGACCTCCTGAGTGGCCAGGCGTCGACGGTTCGGGAAATCGGGTTGCCGGGCTACCGGCCTATGAAGGTCGCTGAGGGGTTTTTTGAGCCCGAGCGGTCATCAAGAGCTCGTACTCTTCGAGCATAACAGACACCATTACTCGGTTGGGATCCTCCATCATGCACTCTTGATCAGGCAGAAAATCCCTTCTTCTAGCGCCAAATTTGATCTTGTCCCGGAGTGAGGTGGAATCCCCAAGAGCGATGGGGTCTCCTGAGTGCCACAAGTTGTTGACGCCGACTCCGAACTGCAAGAAAATGACCGTTAGCAAACTCGCCGGGAAAAATTCCCAGCAAGGCCCACCGACGGTCAAGTCAGTTCTCGATGGTGAAAAGAGTAAGAAACGAAGGCAATAGAACAGTAAAAGAGAAGACTCTCGTGTGTACCTACGAAATGGGGACTGAGGGGCTTATATAGCCGAGGGAACTGACAGCTTCTACCCTCTGCCTATACCTGCCATGTTTTGTTGTACGCGATGTAAGGTATCTTATGCGGGGGCAGGTGAGGGGCGCTGTCAGTCCGCCAACGTAACTGACAACGTCTAACGCCGCTCGGTCTGGCCTGAGCAGGGGTGGTCATGGTACGGGCTGTAAGGAGATGACAGAAAGGTATAGTGTCAGCGGATCACTCTGTGTCAGACAATCGTACTATATTAGCGGGATATCCATGATTCGGGCAGGGCTGACATCAGCCTGAGTCAACCTGCGTCCGTTGCCGCTCAATCTGACCAGTAAGGGGTCAGGGGGTAGGTATTTAACTGCGCGACTGATAATGCCGAGTCGTCACGCTGACCAGTTGCCCCGAGTGGGGTGGGGTCTTGCGATCGATATCCCTCCGAGTGGGCCCAACTAATTCCTGAGTCGATGGATGCTCGAGTTCCGAGTCGAGAGGCACTCAGGCACGACTTATTGCCCGTGTCTTCGGGTTGGGGGGTTTTGGCAGCCGAAGACTGCCGACTGGGAACCACTTGGATGTGGTTCGGTCGATCTTTAACAGTTAACGCGTCATTCCGGTGCGAGAGTAGTAGGTTACTTGGGTGGCGAGCAGAGTCGGGCTCTCGGCCTTCTCCCCGTGGGATCGGGTCGGGGTACGTCTAGCTGATCGCCCAGTTGGGGCACCCCGGCCAAGGGAGCCCTGGGCTCGCGGCATTGCTAGCTGGACTAGCCAGCTAACATTTAGCGGGCCCGCTTCTTCCTTACGTGGTGCCAAACTGTCTGCCCGAGCTATACGCGAACTAGGCCGGAATCACCATGAAACCTTAATCATGCTTTTTTTTGCACTGTAGCTTGATGACTCTAAGTAGACGGATGAACTAAAATACAAAAAAAAAAATCGCCACCAACTTTTAGGTATCCGAATTATGATTCTCTGGATGTTAAGGAATTGAAGGTCGATTGCACTACGAAGTTCTCCGAATTTACAATCATCCACAAATTGCCATGCACAAGCTCTCAAGCATCACCTAGTGCCACCGCTCAACTGCTAAGGAGATACGAAATACGAAATGCTTTAAAGGGGCTTAATGCATAATTTAGTAGTTGGAATTCCAGCGTTATAAGAAGTGACATGGTATGAATATCCCCTATCCCTCCATGGCGACCACATCTCAATACTCAACCTTCCATCTCCATCTCGACCAACCGGAAACAAAGATGGTCCATGATGATCGAATCCTAAACCCTAAAGCATATCTCGGTTCAACCACGTTCCATCATGAAGCAACACCTTGCATTCTTTTCTTAGTAATTCAGTGGTGTCCTAATTATATCTCTGTTGCTGTTTTTGGCGCATTGTTTTCCATTTTCCACTCCCTTCAAGTATGCACACACTGAGCGCAGCTCAGAAGCGCGTGCTCTCGGCTTATCAATTGATTGCTCCTTCATTGATTGAAGTGATTTCTTTTGCTTTAATCAAAAGAGCATGGTGCTGATTCTCAAACATGTAAAGCGGGAATTAATAAAAAGGTAGTTCAGCGTGCACGAAATTTCCGTTGATACATAATACTAATAAAGAAACCGATAACATAGTGTAATATTTCATTTTTATTATACATTGCAAAAACATATGTTTTGCAATTTAAATCTGTAATTACAATATCACATAATAATAACTATATCGTAATTAAGATTCCTCTCCGAGGTTGAAAGGAGATCATGAACTCAATCAGGTGGTGCTCGTGAACTTATGGTCAAGTCTGTAACCGTGAGTGAGTTCAGTGTTGCGCTCGCGTCAAGCTACAATAGAATAAAAAAATGATAAATAAAATATATTCGATAATAAAAAATGATTAGTTCATTTTCAACATCGCCGTCAATCCATCTCAAAATAACATAGAAGAAATAAATTACGGAGGCTACTAACTTAGATATGTGGCTAGTATATCGAGAGAACATATATACTGATTTTGTCAAATTTTAATTTTTAAATTTTAAAATGATGATATTCATGTATTAATTATTAGTTTAGTTTTATGAGAATTAAATAAATGACATCCACGTCAGATGGTAATTCATCTTAAATGTAAACAAATTATAACACTTATTTTTTTATAAAGAAATGCAAAAGATAAAAAAAATATTATTTTTAGATCTTAAAAATCAAAGAACATCCATGTCTTTTTAATTCATAAGGGCGTTCTTTTACCTCAAATATATTATTTAATATTATTATCATTTTTAATCGCACATATTTTTATATCTACAAAAATTCAAAAAAACATCCATATTTTTTTAATCATCCCGAGACGCCTTTTTAATTGCCCTTAAACATATTATTAAATATTATTATTTTTTATCACACACATAAATTCTAAATTATTGAGATATGTTTTAGTAAATGTTCCGGAAGGAATTTATGTCGATGGTCAGTCATCGAGGTTCAACTTGCGCGGATGCTGACGGGAGGGGAGAAACTCTACGCCCTGCGAGATCAACACGAGCGTTAGGGGAACACGCCGGAAGTTATCCGACGGAGCTCACTCCGACGCTCAAGTCAATACCTCGATGGAGAGAAAAAGTATAAGGCAGTAGGATGTATGAGTAGCAAAGAATACATAACCCTCTTTACCATACGGGTTGAACTACCTTTTATACCTGTGACGGCTGCTTTGGCGCGTCCCCATGATCTATGTCACGTCCCCCCTTTAGCAGTTACTGGATAGCCTTTGAAATGGTCCAGCCGTCATTACGTGTTTCGACCCGTTGCAACATTTTAGAATCATGATATCTCCGCGATAATAGGAATGTTTATCTGTAGATCCGCGATAGGAGGGGGACTGTTACTTAAGGTCGAAGGCAGATTGGGCTCCGCTTTCCCAAGGTGATCTCAGAGCCTTCTAACTCGGGCGATCGCGGGCACTCTACTTCCCCGTGGTGATATAAGAGACCCGGCTTCCCGGGGTGATCCCGAGAGGGGTTTTCTGATCTGGTCTTCTAGGGCATGTTTCCCGAGGGGGGCCCTGGAGGTTCCTCTTCCCGAGAGTGTCCCAAGAGCTCTGAAAGGGGAGTCGCTCAGACTCGTCACGTTTTGTCACACAGCTTCTTCATCCAACGTGCCTGCCACGGGCGATTCAATTCTATCACAAGTCCTTCCCTTGAAGTCTGATCGAAGGAAGTGTGGCTGACTGATCGAACTAGTGTGGTGGTGAAGAAGCTGTATCCTAATGGGTCCTCGCACCCGTTACTGCTCCCTTAGTAGTTGTACGGGATCCTAGGATTGTAGAGGTTGCCTCGGGTCCCTAGGAAATCCCCTTTTCGGGTTTGTCCTTCCCAAAAGGTTTCTATGGCCTTCGGGGTACCGCAAGGACACCTGCCCATCCGTTATAAAGGCACATGGTGCTCTTTGATGGCGACAAGGTCCTTTCGCGAATGCCCTATCGCCACGTGTATCAACGACTCTCTTCACGACCTTTACTGACGCGCGCTGCTATAGTTGGTTTTAGGATGTATACTAAAAGTCTTGCCTTTTGGTTAGGATACATCTACATTTTAAAGAGAATCAGAAAATCACACAGTGCATGTTTATATTAGTATGTGCACTAAACATCTGATGCTTGGCATTGTAGATAACATGGTGTGTGGTGTCGCACAGAAGATCATGTTATCAAGTTCCTTACCAAAGCATAAGAAAGAGACTCACAACCGAGATGGAGTTGGACAAACCATCTGGATGGTTGTAGTGTAATTAGGTGTGGTTTATCTTAACCATAAGATTACACTAGTGTACTATGTGTACATTGAGTAGGACCAAAAGAGAGGTCATCCAATTTTTGTACTGACTTAGTAAATTAAATTAGACCTCGGATAATATTATGGAGTACGATCGCTTAATCCCGAAATAATGATGGGCATATATTATTAATTATTATATCTTTGATTTACCAATGGCCGAGTTCTATTCTGTTAGATCGATAGGCCCGGTAAGTTGGGAGATAATATTAATAATATGATGTGTCGTTGATTATTGACGGAATCCGTGTCCTGGTGGGTCAGGATGATGATGCCCCCTTGGTGAGTTCAAAAAGATTGTCATGTCAAATCTTGTAAGTGGACTATGGTCCGGCATGATTAAAAGGTTGAGTGGTACTAATCAAGGATCAAGAAGATAATTAATTTAATTATCAGTAAATTAAATTAATTATTGGGCATACGATATCTTAAACACGGGGAGATGGACGACTCGTAATAAGTGGACCCCATATGAAAATATGGGGGTTGGTGAGGAAGTACAATGGGATCCTTTAGTGGAATGGATCTCCATTAATGGATGGGGTTTGGATCCATTAGCAGGCCAAGAACCAACTTCTCCTCATGGTCTTATCTTAGCCGAATAAAACCCCCAAAGGAGTCATGATACAAGGCCGATTATTTAAGAAATTAATCTCTGATTAATTGAGGGAATAATCTTTGATTATTTAAGGAATTAATCTTTAATTAATTAAAGGAATTACTCTCTAATTAATTGGAATGTTTTCCAATTAATCCCCTATAAATATAACCTCTCTCTCTCTCTTTCGAGCAAAGCTCTCCTTCTCCCCCTAACCTAAGGCGCCAGTGGCCGGATAGAAGAAGAGGGATTCGGCCTCTTCTTCAAGCCTCTTCTTTTCTTCCTAAAGGTCGTGGTTGATCACAGAGCAAGGGAGAAATCAGTTTCGACCATTGGTGGCACGCGTCGAGGAAGAGATGAAAGGAACTCGGCGGTGCAAGGTTGAAGGGTCACCGGCGGTGAAAGCTTCTCTTCTCTTCTTCTCTTCTTCCAATCTCTTCATCCGGATTCTCTGCTGCGGACGTATACAGGACAAGGAGAGGGTCTCTTCTCCTTCGTATAAGGATGACTCATTTAGGCTAGGAGAAGAATCATGCATATTATCCTTAATGGTCATGGATGCTAATTTTTCTTCTAACATGCAAACCTTATTTTTCAAACTCTTAATTTTTCTTTTTGCATCAAACAAATCATCATTAGTACTTGAGATAATTTTTACAAGTATAGTAGGGGGTAGCTTGTATACCTCACATACTGAGACATCCGAATCCGAGGATTGGTCTCCCCCTTCACTCGAGCTCCCTTCTGTTGGATCGATAGAATACGATAGAGGGGGGGGTGAATATCGTAAAACCGTTTCGGATTAGATTGAGAGAAATTACGCAGCGGAAGTAAATAAACACAAACGCGAACACAAGATTTTTACTTGGTTCGGAGTCGGGTCGGCTCCTACTCCAAGGCCCACGGTCCTTGACCGTTTACTGCGGGCAATACTATAATCGCGCAAGTTATTACAAGAAGTAGTACAGTAGTAGTGCATTAAAAATACAATTAAAATCTAACTCTTCGTTACCGACGCCCGGTGTGTATCGTTCTTCAGTGCGTAGGGTCGTAGTCGGCGCTAGAACCTCGAAATCAGGAGTTTCCGGAGCAACGTGCTTGAGGGAAGAGTATTGAGGCGTTGGAAAATTGTGTTCTGAAGCCTTGGGGGTCGAGCCCCTTATATAGTGCACCTGGGGGCGCCCGGGACGTTGGGAGCGCCCTCCACGTGTCACTTGATCCTCAAACCTCTCGGTCAGCCTTTATCCCTCCAAGATCGAGCTCGAGGTTTGACGGGGGCGCCCGGGAAGCAGGGGGCGCCCTGCTTGACTTGTTCAATAGGCTTCTCGGCATGATCGCTTCGTTGGCTTGGACCCAGGGCGCCCAGGAGCATGGGGGCGCCTAGGACAAAGGGGGCGCCCGGCCCAGTGTGCTTTCGAAGCGTTTTCTTGCTCAACTCTTGTTTGGCTTTGACATAGGGCGCCCAGGACCTCCCGGGCGCCCAACCCAGCTGCTCCCCCTCTCTTTTGGGGTGTTCTGAGCTGCAGAAACTCGTTCCTTCGGTCCTGCATCCAGGGTTAGTACTTAACATAACAAAGCAAGAATGTTAGTGAGTTTTATAGTTGTAGCTGTCTTGGTTCTTACTTTGGGTCTCCAAAATGGAACCATAGGTCGAACTGACGCCTACTGTTCCCTCGATGGGGAACGCGTCCTCACCTACTCTTCTCGGGAGAATTTACATGTTGCCAACTGGCTCCTTCGGTTGGACTTTTTCCTAGCAGTCCTTCGCCAGGTGCCTAGCAATCCTTCGCCAGGTCTTCAGTATCAAGCAGTCCTTCGCCTGGTGCCCTGCAATCCTTCGCTAGGTCTTCGAATCCTAGCAGCCCTTCGCTAGGTGCCCAGCAGTCCTTCGCCAGGTCTTAGTCTCCTAGCAGTCCTTCGCTAGGTGCCCAGCAGCCCTTCGCCAGGTCTTAAGGTTTCGATGCCTAGCAGTCCTTCGCTAGGACTTCAATCTACACACTCAAGTAACATGTTAGATAAACATAACATCTTAACTTTTGAATCCTTTGCCATTATCAAAACCAAGGTTCGACTTGGGTGCTGTATGCACCAACAATCTCCCCCTTTTTGATTTATGGCAACCTGATTCAAAAAGTTAAGTTAATCAAAACAGGTGAAATATCAGTTTAGTTTCCTCCCCCTGGAAGAAGTCTCTCCCTAGGTTTTTCAAAGGTTCGTGGGGTTTGAAAATTTCTAAGTCTAAAAATGGAATTGATTTTTTTTAACACTTAGAATATTTTTCAAAAGAAGTTTTAGAAAACATTTTCCAAAAAAATTTTTGGCTGGGCTCTTGGAAAATTTATACTTGGAAAAGTTTCAAGTCAATAACTTAGAAAAAAATTTCTAAAGTTTTTATTACAAAAAAAAGTTCAATCTCTTTATTACTTTTAGAAACTTAGAAACTTTTTAGAAAAAAATTAGTACTTAGAGAAAGCAAACATCTTAGGTCAAGTACTTAGACATAATTTTAAAAATGATTTAAGTCAAGTACTTGGCAATTTTTGAAAACAATTTTGAAAGCAACATAGATTGAGTACTTAGAGACAGTTTTGAAAGTAACTTAAACTAAGTACTTAGAAACAATTTTGAAAAAGACAGTCTTGAAAGTAACTTAAATTCACTAGTTTTGAAAAAGACAGTTTTGAAAGTAACTTAAATTAAGTGCTTTTTGAAGAAAGGTTAAGGAGAATTTTGAAATTTGAAAAAAAAAATTAAATCTTCTCTCCTTTCCAATCTCTCCCCCTTTGCCATATATCATAAAACAAAGCAATATAGCAAAAAATTGCATAAGAATATAGCAAAAGAATAATGTGTTGTACTGAACCAATTCAAGATATAAATTGAACCAAATCAATTTGAATTATTTCTGTAGGGTCCTGTCTAACCCAATTAGCTACTTACTAACTGTTATAAACAGTAGTTTTCGCTAGGGTTAGTCAAGTTGAGTGTTCTGTTCAAGTTAGATTTTCTAAACTTGACACTTAACTTGATTACTGTTTAATTTGTATTTAGTGCCCCAATTACTGCAGATGCACTGACTTAAAGCATCTTGAATTAAGGCAAAGACCTAAGCATCTCAACCCATTCTAAGTTATCAATTAAAAGTACCCTATGGTGCTTGTGAGATGCTGGCTTCTAGATCTATAGGTGCATGCAGTTATAGGGTTAGGGCCTAGGCTAAGTCCATTTTCGAAAAATCCCTAGTTTTGAAGGGGTAGATTTTTTTAAGGAAAAACTAAGTCAAAAAATTGATTTTAAAATTACAATTACGATTTTGAAAATCAAGTAAAGTTTTTTTAAAATTATGTTAGAAACTGATTTTAAAATTGAGTAAAGCAAAAAAAATAGAAGTAGAGTAAACCTATTCTAACAAGTATAATCCTAACTTCCTTCTTAGTGAGCTAAAATCAGACTCAGGTAGGGGTTTGGTGAATATGTCAGCTAAGTTAGATTTGGAGTCTACATGCTTAAAGACTATCTCACCCCTGGCTACATGATCTCTTATAAAGTGGTATTTAACTTCTATGTGTTTAGTTCTGGAATGTTGGATTGGGTTCTTAGTTAGATTAATTGAGCTTATATTGTCAATGTAGACTTTGTTGGTGCAAGTTGCATCAATGATGTTCTCCTCTAAGTGTTTTAATGTTTGACAATACACTTAAGTCAGTGATACATTGAACAAAGGAAGGGGAGTTAAGAGAGGAGTAACAAAAATAAAGAAAAGTCCTAGTTAACCTAGGCATTAAGACCTGGTGAGTGAAACTGGGCACTAAGACCTGGTGAGTGAAGCTGGGCACTAAGTCCTGGTTGAGGACTGGGCAAGAAGACCTGGCCGAGGGTTGGGCACCGAAGTCCTGGTCGAGGACTGGGCAAGAAGACCTGGCCGAGGGTTGAGCACCGAAGTCCTGAACTTAGGGTTTGGGCATGAAGTCTTGGTCCAAGGGACTGAGCAACTTAGCTGAGCGATGACCAAGGACAGAAGTAGAGACGGGTCAGGGTTCGGGCGTATCGAGGTCCGGAAGTATCGGAAGCTAAGCAAAAGTCCACCCGAAGGACTGGGTGGCAACCGTCTCCTGAGAGGAGTAGGTGAAAGGCGCGTTCTCGGGGGTGGGAACTTGCGTCGGATCGACCTAGGGTTTCATGCAAATTCGAAGTCCGAACCAAGTCCTTAAGACTAATATTGTTGGGACAGTGTGTATGTTGACATGGATGCGGGTTTGTAATTTTAAATTTAATTACATGCAGCGGAAAATTTAGCATAAATAATTTCACAAATTATTTAACTACACATCTAAGCATGCGACCATATATTGTCTAGACATGATCATATAAAATTTTTTTTACAGAAAGTAAACTAATTTACTTAATACCTCGCGTAACTTGAAGGAAGGGACGAGATCCAACCATAAGCGTCCCTTAGAAGCTCCGCCTCTATTCGCGTCGACGCCGAGTTTTCTTCGGGATGACTTCGCAAAGCCATGAGTTTCGTGCCGACAAGAACTACTAGATTCTCCAAAGGCACGACAAGAATACCAAGAGAGAGATGGAAAGACTAACCACCAAACGAAGAACGGAATCAAGATTCCGAGAAGAAGGAAGGAGTTGCGCCCGCTTCTTCTTCTTCTTGCGGCAGCTTCTTGGTGGCCAAAGGTGGCTGATCGCCGGAGCTTGGACACCGGAGAAGGAGGCCGGTGGTGGTTGTAGCTCACGGCAGCAAGGGCCTCTAGGGCCGGCAGCACTAGAGAAGGGAGAGGGAGAGAAGGAGAGAGAGAGAGAGGGCTTATTCCTAGATCTCTTGGATTGATTTCCAAGCCTTGCCTTGGTTCCTTTATATAGTAGCCTCTCAACTGCCAAGTCTCCTTTTTTATGGAATAAATTTTCATAAGAAATTTATCATATAAATTTTTCTATGAATTATTCCATCATGCCATGTTTTTATCATAATTTAATTTATAATAAAAACAACCATGTCTCCCTTTTCTTTATGGAATAAAATTTCATAAGAAATTTACTATATAAATTTTTCTTATCATGGAAAATCAATTCATAATTGATTTTATAAAATAAAATAAACTATTCAAGTTTATTTTAATTTTCATGAAAATAATAAACCAAAACCTCGGTTTATAAAATTTATATTATCCATAATTTTATAAAACAAACCACGCTTGGTTTATATTATAACTTGAACCAAACAATTTGGTTCTCCCTTTTGATGTGGGCAGCCAAACAAAGAGGGTAGGGACCCTCTTTGGCCAGCCAAACCCAAGCCAAGACCATACGAATTAAACTCATTTAATTGGTTCAATAAGTGTTCAAAAGACTTAGCCATTTTATGCTTCCGATGCGTCTCTGAAAAATTCAGATTCGACTTATCTCTCTTGATCAGAAAATCCAATTTTCAACTCATTTTAAATCCCTCGGATTACTCGTAGTGCGTGTGACTAAATAGACTTTCGATTTATGTTGGTCGTCTATAATTAACCAATTATAGAACGATCATGAGTGGCACCTAGTAGTACATCATGATCCCCAATTAATCGAAAGATCAATGGTTGACCTCAGAAATGATTCTGAAACTCTTCAGCAGCTATAATAAATCGTGCCTCATTCCCTTCACCATCTTATACTCACTTGGTTCAGGACATGGTCTATGTGTGTCAGTCCCCACTAGGCTGACTACGTCACACCTAGCCCAAGTAACATTTTCTCGTCCTACGGATTCTAATTACTCTCATGTATCTAAGAGATCCATACTCTGAACATGTCATGCTCTGGCCAGAGGCTTTGAGTAACAATCCGACGATAGGCCTTGGGTATACATCTCCTCGCAAGGAGTGGTGAATCCTTCGTAGGCTGTTCAAACATCTTCGGGCACTTTGGCTTATACCCAATCATCCTGGGTCCACACCTCCTTAGAGATGCTTGCTTAAGATGTCAAAGTATAAGTCTCCATGACCAAGATGACTTGAACACCGCAAGTCAAAGGAACATCGCACTTAAGCTGCAGTAAAAACTTCACTGACATGTCTATATGTAGACTACCATATGAAGTTTTACAGCCAACCACTCCAATGAACTAGTTCCCTTAACTAGCATTCATGTTTATCTCTGGACATCCCAATGTCACCAGCCAGTGAGAATCAGCTGATTAGAGAATAACCCATGCTAGTCTCAACAGAATTGATAGTGTCCATTTTTATCAATTCATCGACTAGGGATAATTTTAATACTTCACAATTGCACATGTAGAGATAATCACTATTTGTGAATTCATCACAAATTCTCTCATGCTGTGAATTGTATTGTGGACATTCAGTAAATGAGTTTAAGATCTCAATCAAATACACAAACATGTATACTCAAATAGTGAGTCTTCATTTATTAAAATAAATGATTACAATCATAAGGTGATTGCCTTAGGACACTTCTCTCATATTACTAACAAACTCCCACTTGTCCTAATGCCAATCGCTACGGTACCCAATATCGCAGGCTCTAACATGACCCTCAAACTTATTTTGAGGTAAAGCCTTAGTTAAAGGATCCGCTAAATTCCTTTCAGTGGAAATTTTCTCAATTTGTATATCATTCCTACTTATAATCTCTCTGATCAGATGATAGCGGCGAAGCACATGTTTGGATGGATGATGAGAGCTTGGTTCCTTTGCTTGTGCAATAGCTCCATTGTTGTCACAGTAAACCGGTATTGCTTCATCAATGGTTGGAACCACACCAAGTTCTGAGACAAACTTCTTGATCCAGACTGCTTCCTTTGCTTCTTTCGAAGCTGCAATATATTCCGCTTCCATGGTAGAATCCGCTACGGTGTCTTGTTTGGAACTCTTCCAACTTAATTCACCTCCATTCAAAATAAATACGTATCCAGACTGAGATTTGGAGTCATCCTTATCTGTCTGGAAACTGGCATCTGTATACCCACGTATTACCATATCACCTTCTCCATATATTAGGAACACATCCTTAGTTCTTCTTAAGTACTTAAGGATTGTCTTGACAGCCGCCCAATGATCCATTCCTGGATCAGACTGGTATCTTCTTGTGACACTCAGAGCATACGATACATCGGGCCTAGTACATAACATAGCATACATGATAGATCCTATCGCGGATGCATAAGGAATCTTATTCATGCAAATCCTCTCGTCTTCTGTGCGCGGACACATAGACTTTGAAAGGTTGATCCCATGCCTGATGGGAAGGTAACCCTTCTTGGATTCCGATATGCTAAACCTTTTTAGCAATCGGTCTATATATGCAGACTGCGAAAGACCAAGCAATCATTTTGATATATATCTATAGATTCTAATCCCAAGGATATAGGTTGTTTCTCCCAGGTCTTTCATGGAGAAAGTTTTGGACAACCAAATTTTAACTGACTGTAAGATTGATATATCGTTTCCTATAAGTAATATGTCATCGACATATAATACTAGGAATACGACTGCACTCCCACTAACCTTCTTGTACACACAAGGTTCGTCAGGATTTTGTGAGAAATCAAACTCTTTGATTGCCTCATCAAAACGGATGTTCCAACTCTTGGATGCTTGCTTCAGTCCATATATGGATCGTCGAAGCTTGTATATTTTGGTTTTATCAACCGATGTGAAACCTTCAGGTTGTATCATGTATACATCCTCAAGCAGGTTTCCATTAAGGAAAGATGTTTTCACATCCATTATCCATATCTCATAATCATAATGAGCTGCTATGGCCAGGAGCATCCGAATGGATTTAAGCATAGCTACTGGCGAATAGGTTTCGTCATAATCAATTCCTTGTTTCTGACGATATCCTTTTGCCACTAATCTAGCCTTAAAGGTAACAACATTACCTTCCATGTCGGTTTTCTTCTTAAAAACCCACTTTCACCCTATGGGCTTAATCCCTTCAGGTGGGTTAACCAAGTCCCATACTTGATTTTCGTACATGGAATTCATTTCCGACTTCATGGCTTCAAGTCAATTTTCCCTTTCTGAACTTTTAAGAACATTATCTTAACTGATAGGTTCGTCATCGCTAATGAGTAACACGTCGTTCGATTCACTTACGAGAAATCCGTATCTCTCTGGAATATTGCGTGTCCTATCAGATCTACGAAGAAGTGGTGTTGTTTTAGGTTCAACTGATAGCTCATCATTATGAGTTATTGGTTGTGGGTCTTGACTAGGTGTCTTTATAATGTCTATTGGAGTTTCTTGAACTTCTTCAAGTTCAATACTACTCCCACTATTTTCTTAAAAAAGAAATTCTATTTCCAGAAATTCAGCATGCCTTGAAACAAACACCTTTTGTTCCAAGGGATGATAGAATTGGTAACCCTTTGTTTCATTAGGGTATCCAATAAATAGACATTTATCAGACTTAGCATCCAATTTGTCTGATACAGTCCGCTTCACATAAGCAGGACAACCCCATATCTTAAGGTGAGTTAAGTGAGGATTCTTACTATTCCACGTCTCATATGGAGTAGTAGAGACTACCTTGGTCGGGACTCTGTTTAGAAAGTAAACAGCTGTCTTAAGCGCATAGCCCCAAAAGGATTTTGGAAGAGTTGCATGATTCATTATAGATCTAACCATGTCCATCAAGGTTCGGTTACGCCTCTCAGATACACCATTATGTTGTGGTGTATACGGCGGAGTCCATTGAGACAATATCCCATTGTCCCTAAGATAATCTTGAAACTCTTGACTTAAGTATTCACCACCCCGATCGGATCGAAGTATCTTAATACTTTTGCCAAGCTGTTTCTCTACTTCATTTCTGAACTCTTTGAATTTCTCAAAAGCTTCAGATTTGTGTTTCATCAAGAACACATACCCGAATCGTGAGTGATCATCGATAAATGTAATGAAGTAGCTATAGCCTCCTTGTTCAAGAGTTGACATTGGTCCACATACATCAGTATGTATTAGACCAAGCAATTCTCCCACTGGTTTACCTTTTCCGGAAAAGGGTAATTTGGCCATCTTTCCTTTTAAACATGATTCGCATGTATCAAATGAACCGGGTTCAAATGATTCCAGAATTCCACATCGGTGTAATTTGGTCATGCGTTTCTTACTTATATGGCCAAGACGACAATGCCACGTATAGGAGTCTATTTGATTATCTATTCGAGCATGTTTGTTGCTAACTTCGATATTGAAAACGTCACCGGATAAATCTAACGTGTAGATACCATTGCACAAAGTTTCGGTCCCATAAAGAACATCATTAAAGTTTATGTAACAACAATTGTTACTAAAAGTTAAATGATAACCCTTTCATTCAAGCATGAAATAGATATAATATTCTTTATTAACGAAGGAACAAAATAACAATTATCCAATTCTAAGACAAGTCCAGTAGGGAGCTTTAGCAAATATGTTCCGATGGCAACAGCAGCAATCTTTGCTCCATTTCCAACTCGCAAATTCGCTTCTCCCTTGACGAGTCTTCTTCTATTCCTTAGCCCCTGTATGTCATTACATATATGTGAGCTACACCCAGTATCAAGTACCCAGGTGGTTGAGGAAATAGAGTGACATTCAATAACGAAGATACCTGAAGAGGATGGGGCATCGGATGCCTTCTTCTTCAAGGACTCAAGATAAACCTTGCAGTTTCTTCGCCAGTGACCCTCCTTGCCACAGTGATGGCAAGTGCCTTTTGGTCTTTTCAGTCTTTTTNTATGGGCTTAATCCCTTCAGGTGGGTTAACCAAGTCCCATACTTGATTTTCGTACATGGAATTCATTTCCGACTTCATGGCTTCAAGTCAATTTTCCCTTTCTGAACTTTTAAGAACATTATCTTAACTGATAGGTTCGTCATCGCTAATGAGTAACACGTCGTTCGATTCACTTACGAGAAATCCGTATCTCTCTGGAATATTGCGTGTCCTATCAGATCTACGAAGAAGTGGTGTTGTTTTAGGTTCAACTGATAGCTCATCATTATGAGTTATTGGTTGTGGGTCTTGACTAGGTGTCTTTATAATGTCTATTGGAGTTTCTTGAACTTCTTCAAGTTCAATACTACTCCCACTATTTTCTTAAAAAAGAAATTCTATTTCCAGAAATTCAGCATGCCTTGAAACAAACACCTTTTGTTCCAAGGGATGATAGAATTGGTAACCCTTTGTTTCATTAGGGTATCCAATAAATAGACATTTATCAGACTTAGCATCCAATTTGTCTGATACAGTCCGCTTCACATAAGCAGGACAACCCCATATCTTAAGGTGAGTTAAGTGAGGATTCTTACTATTCCACGTCTCATATGGAGTAGTAGAGACTACCTTGGTCGGGACTCTGTTTAGAAAGTAAACAGCTGTCTTAAGCGCATAGCCCCAAAAGGATTTTGGAAGAGTTGCATGATTCATTATAGATCTAACCATGTCCATCAAGGTTCGGTTACGCCTCTCAGATACACCATTATGTTGTGGTGTATACGGCGGAGTCCATTGAGACAATATCCCATTGTCCCTAAGATAATCTTGAAACTCTTGACTTAAGTATTCACCACCCCGGATCGGATCGAAGTATCTTAATACTTTTGCCAAGTTGTTCTCCTACTTCATTTCTGAACTCTTTGAATTTCTCAAAGCTTCAGATTTGTGTTTCATCAAGAACACATACCCGAATCGTGAGTGATCATCGATAAATGTAATGAAGTAGCTATAGCCTCCTTGTTCAAGAGTTGACATTGGTCCACATACATCAGTATGTATTAGACCAAGCAATTCTCCCACTGGTTTACCTTTTCCGGAAAAGGGTAATTTGGCCATCTTTCCTTTTAAACATGATTCGCATGTATCAAATGAACCGGGTTCAAATGATTCCAGAATTCCACATCGGTGTAATTTGGTCATGCGTTTCTTACTTATATGGCCAAGACGACAATGCCACGTATAGGAGTCTATTTGATTATCTATTCGAGCATGTTTGTTGCTAACTTCGATATTGAAAACGTCACCGGATAAATCTAACGTGTAGATACCATTGCACAAAGTTTCGGTCCCATAAAGAACATCATTTAAAGTTATGTAACAACAATTGTTACTAAAAGTTAAATGATAACCCTTTTCATTCAAGCATGAAATAGATATAATATTCTTTATTAACGAAGGAACAAAATAACAATTATCCAATTCTAAGACACGTCCAGTAGGGAGCTTTAGCAAATATGTTCCGATGGCAACAGCAGCAATCCTTGCTCCATTTCCAACTCGCAAATTCGCTTCTCCCTTGACGAGTCTTCTTCTATTCCTTAGCCCCTGTATGTCATTACATATATGTGAGCTACACCCAGTATCAAGTACCCAGGTGGTTGAGGAAATAGATTGACATTCAATAACGAAGATACCTGAAGAGGATGGGGCATCGGATGCCTTCTTCTTCAAGGACTCAAGATAAACCTTGCAGTTTCTTCGCCAGTGACCCTCCTTGCTACAGTGATGTCAAGTGCCTTTTGGGGTTTTTTCAGTCTTTTTGGCCTTTTTTTTCTTTCCCTTATTCTGTTCTTTGGCCTTCCTCTTAGAGCCTTTCTTCGAGGAACCAACTAACAGTACCGTCTTCTGATCCTGCTTCACAGAAGGCTCTATAGTCTTTAGCAAGTTGAGCAACTCAGGAATGGTAGTCTCCAGCTTGTTCATCCGATAGTTCATCACAAATTGTGAATAACTTTTGGGCAAACAATGCAGAATTAAGTCAATACATAGTTCATGATCCATTGCAAAACCGAGTGTGCCCAGTCGCTCAATGTACCCCAACATCTTCAACACAAACTGTGAGAGAGAAGTGCCTTCCTGTATCTTAGAGGTGAAGAGGAGTCTGGAGACCTCGAATCTTTCGAATCTCGCCTACTCGTCAAATAACTCATGAAGATGGAAGATGATGGTACAAGCATCCATATGCTCATGCTGCTTTTGCAGCTCAGGTACCATAGTGGCTAGCATGATGCAACTCGCAAGTTCAGAATCGGTCACATGTTTTTGATAGGCTACTAACTAGTCTGGAGTTGCATTTTCTGGAGGACGGTTGGGAAGTTGTTCTTCAAGGACATAAGCAAGCTTTTCTGCCTTGAGGACTATCCTCAGGTTTCGAAGCCAGTCCATGAAGTTTAGCCCAGTCAGCTTATTGGTGTCCAAAATGTAATGCAAATTCAGAGAAGACATGATCAAGTGATTATCCTAGAAATACAAATTGAGCTTATGTGAGAAGAATGATAAAGAATGCATCAACATACATTAATTAAATCCTATTTATTTTTTGAATTGAATAACCCTTTTTATCAATTCGGGAGATCGTAGGAACATCGCCAAATAGGTTGATATCCAACCATAGACAAGAACAACCATGGCTGTGGCCATCAAGTTATTCTTAGCTATGAAGGTAGGTAATTATACCGATTACATATTACATATATGTAACTATCACATTATGCTATCAACTAATTGAATGTTTGCATAAATCTTTGGGTTGTTAACTCATTAATAAGTATGCAACAATATACATAGCACCCAACTGCACCTCTCTTTACATCGACCTTAGCTGTGGCACAACAAATTGATGCTCCAAGCTTAAGGCTGACCCACTAATCAAGAAATAGTTTAAATATGGTTGGAGCTCATTCAACTGTTTAGTTAGGCTTGGATGTGTCCAACAACCAAAACTAAGGATTGACCTCTGACTCCAACTATATTAATCATAAACTAATTCCATGGTTTGAACATGTCGAGGTTCATGCCGGGCATGGATGTGTCCATCAACCCAAACGAGAAACAAAACTCTGGTTCTAACCATATTAATGGAAGGTGTTGGCCTTAATATTTTGTAAGGGGTTTTGGGTCTCATCCTTTTCTTTTAAGCACATTCATGACATATAATTATGTCATGTTCAAACGAGTTCCTTAATAAAGTATGTATGTGACTTAATTTATCAAGTCTCATTAATTGAATTAGGAACTGGATTTCCTAATTCCAATTTCATACTTTATTCAAGGAATTGTTTTGGGAAACAATTTCCTAAATTGTCATAATCAATTTCGGAAATAATATGTTTAAGACTTTGATTTCTCTAAATCAAATCTTATTAAATTAAGAGACAGATTCCCTTAATTCAACTACATATTATTTTCATGAAAATCTTATTTAAGGAAATATACTCTATAGGAAACAATTTTCCTAATTAATTTTGGAGACAATAATATGTAAGAGCATCACCTCATAAATCAAATAAAGAAATTATCGTTTGAGAATCACCTCAAAAATTTCCAAGATTTGATCACATATTTTATTTATGGAAAATTAATATAAATAAATAACTTAATTTGGACGGCTCCTCGAGACTCAATCCAAAATAAGAATTTATTGATAATATAATTTGGACGGCTCCCCGAGGCTCAATCCAAATTAAACATTTGACAATTAAATTCAATTTAGGAAATTTAATTATAACAACTAACTTTAAATTGGACGACTCCCCGAGGCTCAATCCAAAATAAAGAATTTTGTAAATAATTTAATTTCCAATTATGAATTTAAATGCCAATTAATATTCCATAATTTGTCTAGACTTTCTTGAAAGAAAGTGCCCAAAATTGCGAGCTTTCCATAAATGGAATGTTTCCAAAAATAAAAGGTTTTCAGAATATTTGTAAGTTTCTGGTACAAAGAAAACTTACGTATTTCCAAAATTGGAAATTTCCAAAATAGGAAATTTCAAAATTGGAAAGTTTCCAAAAAGGAAAGCTTTCACAATTATCATAAAATATCAGAAATAGGGATATTTCAAAAGTTTGTGAAATTTCATGAGGATTTCTAAACTTTGAAATTCCTAAATCTAAAATTTACCATAATTGAAAAGTTTCCATAATTGAAAAATTTTCTAAAATTGAAATCATGACAAAGTCTTCCGCAAAACAATTATATGATTATGTCGAACACTAACCGGCTCTGATACCACTGTTGGGACCGGGTGTAGGTTGACATGGATGCGGGTTTGTAATTTTAAATTTAATTACATGCAGCGGAAGGTTTACCATAAATAATTTCACAAATTATTTAACCACACATCTAAGCATGCGACCTTTTATTGTGTAGACATGATCATACAAAAAATTTTTTGCAGAAAGTAAACTAATTTCCTTAATACCTCGCGTAACTCGAAGGAAGGGACGAGATCCAACCGTAAGCGTCCCTTAGAAGCTCCGTCTCTATTCGCGTCAACGCCGAGTTTTCTTTGGGATGACTTCGCAAAGCCACGAGTTTCGTGCCGACAAGAACTACTAGATTCTCCAAAGGCACGACAAGAATACCAAGAGAGAGATGGAAAGACTAACCACCAAACGAAGAACGGAATCAGGATTCCGGGAAGAAGGAAGGAGTTGCGCCCGCTTCTTCTTCTTCTTACGGTGGCTTCTTGGTGGACAAAGGTGGCTGATCGCCGGAGCTTGGACGCTGGAGAAGGAGGCCGGTGGTGGTTGTAGCTCACGGCAGCAAGGGCCTCTAGGGCCGGCGGCACTAGAGAAGGGAGAGGGAGAGATGGAGAGAGAGAGAGGGCTGATTCCTAGATCTCTTGGATTGATTTCCAAGCCTTGCCTTGGTTCCTTTATATAGTAGACTCTCAACCACCAAGTCTCCTTTTTATGGAATAAATTTTCATAAAAAATTTATCATATAAATTTTTCTATGAATTATTCCATCATGCCAAGTTTTTATCATAATTTAATTTATAATAAAAACAACCATGTCTCCCTTTACTTTATGGAATAAAATTTCATAAGAAATTTACTATATAAATTTTTCTTATCATGGAAAATCAATTCATAATTGATTTTATAAAATAAAATAAACTATTCAAGTTTATTTTAATTTTCATGAAAATAATAAACCAAAACCTCGGTTTATAAAATTTATATTATCCATAATTTTATAAAAATAAACCACGCTTGGTTTATTTTATAACTTGAACCAAACAATTTGGTTCTCCCTTTTGATGTGGCTGGCCAAACAAAGAGGGTGGGGAGCCTCTTTGGCCGGCCAAACCCAAGCCATGACCATACGAATTAAACTCATTTAATTGGTTCAATAAGTCTTCAAAAGACTTAGCAATTTTATGCTTCCGATGCGTCTCTGAAAAATTTAGATTCGACTTATCTCTCTTGATAGGAAAATCCAATTTTCAACTCGTTTTAAATCCCTCGGATTACTCTTAGTGCGTGTGACTAAATAGGCTTTCGATTTATGTTGGCCGTCTATAATTAACCATTTATAGAACGATCATAAGTGGCACCTAGTAGTACATCATGATCCTCAATTAATCGAAAGATCAACGGTTGACCTCAGAAATGATTCTGAAACCCTTCAGCAGCTATAATGAATCGTGCCTCATTACCTTCACCATCTTATACCCACTTGTTTCAGGACATGGTCTATGTGTGCCAGTCCCCACTAGGCTGACTACGTCACACCTAGCCCAAGTAATATTTTCTCGTCCTACGGATTCTAATTATTCTCATGTATCTAAGAGATCCATACTCTGAACATGTCATGCTCTGGCCAGAGGCTTCGAGTAACAATCCGACAACAGGCCTTGGGTATACATCTCCTCGCAAGGAGTGGTGAATCCTTTGTAGGCTGTTCAAACATCTTCGGGCACTTTGGCTTATACCCAATCATCCTGGGTCCACACCTTCTTGGAGATGCTTGCTTAAGATGTCAAAGTATAAGTCTCCATGACCAAGATGACTTGAACACCGCAAGTCAAAGGAACATTGCACTTAAGCTGCAGTAAAAACTTCACTGACATGTCAATATGTAGACTACCATATGAAGTTTTACAGCCAGTCACTCCAATGAACTAGTTCCTTTAACTAGCATTCATGTTTATCTCTGGACATCCCAATGTGACCAGCCAGTGAGAATCTGGTGATTAGAGAATAACCCATGCTTGTATCAACAGAATTGATAGTGTCCATTTTTATCAATTCATCGACTAGGGACAATTTCAATACTTCACAATTGCACATGTAGAGATAATCACTATTTGTGAATTCATCACAAATTCTCTCATGCTGTGAATTGTATTGTGGACATTCAGTAAATGAGTTTAAGATCTCAATCAAATACACAAACATGTATACTCAAATAGTGAATCTTCATTTATTAAAATAAATGATTACAATCATAAGGTGATTGCCTTAGGACACTTCTCTCATATTACTAACATAATATTGTATGTATATGTGCTTTGTGTTTGTGTATCTTGCATGTATCAAGACTGGAAGACAAAGCAGGCAAAAAACTGTGTTGGAGGCTTTGAAGCCAGGCGCCCCCATTAGTGGGGGCACCCCCAAGCATCCAGGGCACCCCCAGTGTCCCGGGTGCTCCCAGTCAAAAGGAAAAAATCAGTGTTTCGTGAGATAAGCAGAATAGGCTTCAAGCAGGGCACCCGGAAGGTCCGGGGCACCCAAGTTGAAAGCTGTATTTGTTGTTTCGAGTTCAAAACATAGATAAGCCTTCACGAGGGTGCCCAGAAGGTCCGGGGCACCCTGGTCAAAGGTTTTATCAACTACGGCGACGTCGGCGCATGGATAAGGTTTGACTGAGTTTATAGGGGCGCCCCCAAAAACACTATATATGGGGCTTTGACCCCTCTGCTTGAAACACAACTGCTGAAAGCGATTCTAAGCATTCTGACCGATGACAACACTCTAAAGACGAGGCTCTACGACCGCGAGGCTCCAGGAGGAAGTGCGCGACACTTCGGAGATCCAGATCGGTCGAGTTTCAGATTCTTGTTCGGTTTGCTTTTATTTGTTACGTACTTAACTTTCAATATTGTTGCTTGTAACTATACACTGTAAGACGGGTTTTCTCTGCCTCCGGAAATTCCGGAAAGGAGACCAATAGTGGACTCACGCCGAGTACATAGGCCTTGGACGTACTGACCCTGGGGGGTTGGGAACCAAGTAAATAAATCCCGCTGTGTCCTTGTGTATTGTTTTTCTTTTTCAGTTTTACTTTTCCGCTGTGCTACTAACTCTGATCTTAGAATGTTCGAAAGATTTACGAAGTTTACAGAAAGATTTTCACGGTCGATATTCACCCCCCCCCCCCGTCTATCGACGGCACCGATCCTACAATTGGTATCAGAGCCAGGCCGCTCTTCACCGGACTAACCGCCGACGGAGCAACGATGCCAAGAGTTGAGGGGGAGCCCAAGGGTGAATCAGGTATATTTTTTAATGTCTAATTTTAAATTGCATATTATTTGTTTCACATCCAGGGAGAGAGGGCACTATAAAAATCAGTGCCCTACTCGTAAGACTTGGTCTACACCACCGGCGGCAAAGGAGGTACCAGCGCCAGAAGTCTGGGAAAACAAAAATCACATCAAATGCTTCAAATGCAAGAAATCTGGACACTACAAAAATAAATGTCCGGCAAAGGTACGTAAGATTTATGTTCCGAAAATTTTCAAATCTCCTGCAATTTCTTATGTAAATTGTTTAGATAATGTTACTGAAAAATTAAATTGTGTAAGTAGGCAAATTAATATTTTGAATGATCAATTAGAAAATGTAAATAATGTTAAAATATTAGAAATTAACTCTTTAATTTTTAATGTCAATTCAAAAATTACTGAAATTAATTCTAAAATTAGATGTGGTAATACTACTGGTACTCCTGAAATTAAATCAGATAATGTTAAAATTCTTGATGATAATTCCGAAATTAATCTTAATTTTAACTCTGATAATTCTGAATTAAAATCTGAAAATCTCTTAGATAATTATAAATTCAAATTTGAAAACACTTTGTATAAACCTGAACCCAAATTTGAAAATCCTTTAGATAGCTATGACTTTAAATTTGAAAATTCTGAGGATAATAAGGATAATTCTAAAGATAATTCTAAGGATAATAAGGATAATTCTGAGGATAATAAGGATAATTCTGAAGATAGTAGAGATGATATCTCTTTAGATAATAATTTAATTATTCACTTAGATAATCTTGAGAAATTAACTACTGGCCCACTTTACTCCACCTACTTTGAGGATATTGAAAGATCTAATCTTGAGGAGGAGAGAGAATTTTCTAAGATAAATGCCATAGTTAATAAAAATCACAAATGTTCAAATAAATCAGAATTACTTGAAAAACTTGAAAAGAAAAATAAGGATGAGTCAAAAATTTTTGAAATAATGAAAATTATGAACTTAGACCCACAACTATTAATTAATTATTTCAACCTTAATTATTTAGGTTTTTATTAATTCAAATCTTAATTAAATCTTAATTCAATTAAATTAATTCAAATCTTAATTAAATCTTAATTCAATTAAATTAATTCAAATTAAATCTTAATTAAACCTTAATTCAATTAAATTAATTCAAATTAAATCTTAATTAAACCTTAATTCAATTAAATTAATTCAAATTAAATCTTAATTAAATCTTAATTCAAATAAAATCGTAATTCAATTAAATTAAATCAATTAAATTCAATTAAATCTTAATTAAATTCAATTAAATCTTAATTATTTCAATTAAATTCAACTTAATTCAAATTAAATCCTAATTAAATTAAATTAAACTTAATTCAAATTAAATTCTAATCTAATTAAATTATCATAATTCAAATTAATTCAATTAATTCTTAATTAAATCAAATACAAATTAATTAGACCTTAATTAATTCTTAATTAATTTAACTTTAAGTAATTCTTTTTAATTTAGCTCTAACTCGTAAATAACTTAAACTCAAATTAAATAAAATCATACCCAAACCGCAACAATTAATTTAAGTAAATTAAATATGTTAAAGTGGGTTGACATATTCGTGGGTCCACACGACATGTATCAAATCGGGAATTTGATACATCTTTAGAAATTTAAATAAAATTATTTGACTTGTTTGACTCATGCATAACTGCCATGACATTCATCTGCTATTTTTCATATACATATATCATGTCATTCATATTTAAATTTACGCATGATTTAGAATGGTTATAGGAAAAA
This sequence comes from Boesenbergia rotunda, assembly GCA_024364735.1. Classification (NCBI taxonomy): domain Eukaryota; kingdom Viridiplantae; phylum Streptophyta; class Magnoliopsida; order Zingiberales; family Zingiberaceae; genus Boesenbergia; species Boesenbergia rotunda. The sequence goes on along the minus strand of JAGFNQ010008767.1, from coordinate 41,453 downwards.
GATAATTGAAATTTGAAAACCTAATATTGGGTGGAGGTGAGATGATAGTACATTAGGAAAGCCTTTTCTAATAAGGTCAAGTATACTCTACTTGGTCTGTTTAGACTAGTGGAACTAGCCAAAGCTACTGATCCAAGATCCAAACTAGTTAGACCAAAATTTTTCAAAAAGTAATTTTGAAAATGAAATTTCACTAAAAGGCTTTGTCAAGGAAAGGGTTGATGATCCAATAAGGCTACGGCCAAAGAAGGCCTTGTGCCTCGCCAAGATCTGGAAGCCAATTTTTGAAATTCAAATTCAATTTACTCTTTGTCAAATTTAATTCTAACACAAATTTCAATTAAATCTTAGATTTAATAATGAATTAATGAAAATAATTCAAGCATCTCACAATACACCCATAAGGCAACCATGCTTGCTGTATTAACACATCTAGAATGAGTGAGATGTTAAGGACTAATGAATTGATAAGCATGTTTCAAAATTATTTTTCAAAATTGATAGAATATTTTTCTAAAAATATATTTTCAAAATAGTGCTTCAACATAATAATGTTTGTATGGATTTCATGCTTGTTTGATTGCCAATACAGTATATGTTTTCAAAAATTATATCCTTTTGAAAATTGTTTGACTCACACAATTAGACACAAGCCTGTTAGGACAACACTAAAGTTCCTTAAGGCACTTAGATAGAGTCAAACGATGTTGGGTATAGGGGGAGTGTTTTCGCTATTTTAAATTTTTTTTTAAAAGACTTTTCGAAAACTGTGCCTTAATTTCTATCACATACGTTTTCAAAAAGACTTATACTTTAAAAATTATCTTATTTCCAAATTGTGATTTCAAAATTTGTCTACCTAAAAATTATCATTCATTTGATTTTGATAAACCCTAAAGACACAGAGGAAGGTCCACTTAATGATCTACAAGGGCTCCAAGGATGTGTCGGATTTAGGGGGAGTCTAAATCAAAAGAAAATTCTCTAACAAGTTTTTTCAATTTTTTTTCAAATTATGAAATAATTCATTTGGTCTAAACCAAACCCTAAAGACTCAGAGGAAGAGTACTTATGGTCAACAAACTTCCTAGGACTGGGTCAAGTCTAGGGGAGGTTAAACTAAAAGAATTATTAAACATTTTAAAGAATATATTTTCGTGCACTACATTTTCAAAATCTTGTTGAAAACATAAATAGTCAATCTTTCAAAATATACTTACATATATTTTCAAAGTACTATCATTTTTTTTAAATTCTGTGCGGAAAGAGTATTTTCTTGAGTTTGGAAATTTTTCCAGAACACTTAGGAAAATGTCCTTGTAGTCAACAAGGTTTCCTAGGATTGTGTCAGACTGGAAGATAGACCAAGAGATTGTTGGTGCAAGTTGCATCAATGATGTTCTCCTCTAAGTGTTTTAATATTTGATAATACACTTAAGTCAGTGATACATTGAACAAAGGAAGGGGAGTTAAGAGAGGAGTAACCAAAGTAAAGAAAAGTCCTAGTTAACCTAGGCACTAAGACCTGGTGAGTGAAACTGGGCACTAAGACCTGGTGAGTGAAACTGGGCACTAAGACCTAGTGAATGAAGCTGGGCACTAAGGCATGATGAGTGAAGCTGGGTACTAAGTCCTTGTTGAGGATTGAGCAAGAAGACCTGGCCGAGGGTTGGGCACCGAAGTCCTGGTCGAGGACTGGGCAAGAAGACCTGGCTGAGGGTTGCGCACCGAAGTCCTGGACTTAGGGTTTGGGCACGAAGTCTTGGTCCAAGGGACTGAGCAACTTAGCTGAGCGATGACCAAGGACAAAAGTAGAGACGGGTCAGGGTTCGAGCGTCTCGAGGTCCGGAAGTATCGAAAGCTAAGCAAAAGTCCACCCGAAGGACTGGGTGGCAACCGTCTCCTGAGAGGAGTAGGTGAAAGGCGCGTTCTCGGGGGTGGGAACTTGTGTCGGTTTGAACTAGGGTTTCGTGCAAATCGGAAGTCCGAACCAAATCCTTAAGACTAATATTGTATGTATATATGCTTTGTGTTTGTGTATCTTGCAGGTATCAAGACTGGAAGACAAAGCAGGCAAAAAACTGGGCTGGAGGATTTGATGCCAGGCGCCCCCATCAGTGGGGGCGCCCCCAAGCATCCAGGGCGCCCCCAGTGTCCCGGGCGCCCCCAGTCAAAAGGAAAAAATTAGTGTTTCGTGAGATAAGCAGAATAGACTTCAAGCAGGGCGCCCGGAAGGTCCGGGGCGCCAGTTGAAAGCTGTATTTGCTGTTTCGAGTTCGAAAGATAGATAAGCCTTCACGAGGGCGCCCGGAAGGTCTGGGGCACCCTGGTCAAAGGTTTTATCAGTTGTAGTGAGGTCGGCACAGGGATAAGGATTGACCGAGTTTATAGGGGCGCCCCCGACGTCCAGGGCGCCCCCAGAAGCACTATATAAGGGGTTTCGACCCCTCTGCTTGAAACACAACTGCTGAAAGCGATTCTAAGCATTCTGACCGACGACAATGCTCTAAAGATGAGGCTCTACGACCGGGAGGCTCCAGGAGGAAGTGCGTGGCACTTCGGAGATCCAGATCGGCCGAGTTTCATATTCTTGTTCGGTTTGTTTTTATTTGTTCCGTACTTAACTTTCAATATTGTTGCTTGAAACTATACACTATAAGATGGATTTTCTCCGCCTTCGGAAATTTTGGAATGGAGACCAATAGTGGACTCACGCCGAGTACATAGGCCTTGGACGTACTGACTTTGGGGGATTGGGAACCAAGTAAATAAATCCCGCTGTGTCCTTATGTATTGTTTTTCTTTTTCAGTTTTACTTTTCCGCTGTGCTACTAACTCTGATCTTAGAACGTTTGAAAGATTTACGATGTTTACAGAAAGATTTTTACGGTCGATATTCACCCCCCTCTATCGACGGCACCAATCCTACAGACTTGAGTTTGGGTGTAGTTAAGCTGGAAGTCCTTAAGAGTGTGCATCATCCATAAGAGTTGTGCTACACACTCTCCTAAGGCTACATACTCAGCTTCAGTTGTGGATAGAGCTACACAGTGTTGTTTTTTGCTGCACCAACTTACTAGACTATTTCCTAATAGTTGACAGCTTCCACTTGTGCTCTTTCTATCTAATTTACAACCAGTGTAGTCAGAATCAGAGTATCCTAACAAGTCAAAGGTTGAGGCCCTAGGATACCAAATCCCTACATTTACGGTGCCCTTAACATATCTTAGTATTCTTTTTAGGGCTGCTAAGTGTGTTTCCTTAGCACAGGTTTGGTATCTAGCACACATTCCTACGACAAAGAGGATATCAGGTCTGCTGATTGTAAGGTACAGTAGGCTTCCAATCATACTCCTATAATGTTTAAGGTCTACTGGTTTACCATCAGGGTCACTATCTATTTTCACATTTGTGGCCATGGGGGTACTTATGCTTTTGGAGTTGTCCATTTTGAATTTCTTTATTAACTCCTTAGCATATTTAGATTGATGGACATAGTTTCCATCCCTAGTTTGTTTAATTTGTAACCCTAGAAAGAAGTTGAGTTCACCAACTAAGCTCATTTCAAATTCATTTTCCATTATTTTAACAAATTCTTTTAGGAAGTTTGTGTTGGTGGACCCAAAAACTATGTTATCGACGTAGATTTAGGCAATAAAGATTTTTTTTCCTAAGGTTTTAATAAATAGGGTTGAGTCAATTTGCCCTTGTTTAAATTCTTTAGAGACTAGGTACGTTAATAGGCGTTCATACCAAGCCCTAGGTGCTTGTTTTAGTCCATAAAATACTTTAGTGAGTTTGCAAACATGGTCAGGTCTTTCTAAGTCCTCAAAACCAGGGGGTTGTCCTACATAGACTTCTTCCTTAATAAATTCATTTAGAAAAGCTGACTTTACATCCATTTGATTGAGTTTAAATCCTTTATGGGAAGCAAAGGCTAACAACATCCTAATGGACTCAAGTCTAGCTACTGGGGCGTAGGTTTCGTCATAATCTAGCCCTTCTACTTGACTGAACCCTTTTGCTACTAAGCGGGCTTTGTTTCTTACTATTTCTCCTTGATCATTTAGCTTGTTCCTAAAAACTCACTTAGTATCAATGATGGATTTGCTCTCAGGATTAGGCACTAGTTCCCAGACTTGGTTCCTCTCAAATTGGGCTAACTCTTCTTGCATTGCTATGATCCAATCAGGATCAGGTAATGCTTCATCTATGGTCTTAGGTTCAATTTTTGAAATCATTGCAATCTGACTAAGGTTCCTATAAGCGGACCTAGTTCTGACTCCTAGGGTTGGGTCACCTACAATCTGATCAGTTGGGTGACTGAGTCTGGGTTTCGTAGTTCTTCTGGAACTTGGTTCAGCCTCAGGTCCGGCTGGTAGGTTTGATTTAGTGATTGGTTCAACTACTTGAGTTGGTTCAATTGCTTGTTCAATTGTCTCAACGGTTGGTTCAATATTTAGTTCATTTAGGGGTTCAATTAAAGGTTCGGTAGTATGTTCATTTTCTTCTTGATCAGTATTTGATGAATTTGGATCTGTATTATCAAATTTTGAGTTAATTTCTTCATCAAATATCAGATTTATTATTTCTTCAATTTTCTTAGTTTGTTTATTGTAAACCCTATAGGCTCTACTTGTTGTTGAATATCCTAAGAAGATGCCTGGGGTTGACTTTGACTAGAATTTACCCAGATAGTCCTTGGTGTTTAGGATATAGACATTGCACCCAAAGACCCTAAGGTAATGTAGGTTTGGAAGTCTATGTTAGTATAATTCATAGGGTGTTTTATTGTGTCGTTTGTTAATTAATACCCTATTTTGGATGTAGCAAGCCGTACTAATTGCTTCTACCCAATATTGGTTAGCTAGGTTGAATTCGTTGAGCATAGCCCTAGCGGCTTCCTGTAGAGTTCTATTTTTTCTTTCAACTATCCCATTTTGCTGGGGGGTTCTAGGACACGAAAATTCGTGTATATATCTATTTATCTTACAAAACTCCTCGAATCGTTGATTTTCAAACTCTCCCCCGTGGTCACTCCTAAGTCTTTTGATTTTGGTATCGTTTTGATTTTCAATTAACTTAAAAAATCATTGAATAGGTTTAGAGTTTCATCTTTGGTCTTTAGAAACCTAACCCAGGTAAACCTAGAGTAATCATAAACTATTACTAAGCAGTACCGGTTTTCGCTTAGTGACTTGGCTCTATGTGAATCAAATAGGTCAAGGTGCAGGAGCTCAAGTGTGGTTTGAGTTAGATCAGATTGAATTAGTTTGTGATTAGACCTAGTTTGTTTACCTTGATTACATGATTCACATATTAAGTTTTCATGATTTTTAATTTTAGGGATATCTTTAATTAGGCCAAGTTGAGTAATTTTCGAAATTATTTTCAAATTTGTGTGACAATCTCCTTTGCCAGAGGTTTGATTGTTCTAACTGAGTTAACATGCATTTAGGTACTAGTGGTAGGTTTATAGTGTAAAAATTATTTTTCCTAGTTCCCTTAAGCATGATTTCTGAGTCTTGCAAGTTTCTAATCAGGCAGTTGGAGTTGGTAAAGGTAACTACATAACCAGTATCACACAATTGACTTATGCTAAGCAAGTTAAATTTAAAATCTTCAACCAAAAGTACCTTCTTAATAACAAAGTCAGATTTAAGTTCAATGTTACCTGACCCAATCACCTTGAGTGTAGCATTGTTGCCAAATGCTACTGAGCCTAGGTTTTTGAACTTGAGTTTGGTGAATTTCAATTTATCCCCAGTCATGTGTCTGGAGCACCCGCTATCCAACATCCATTGGTCCAAATCTTTATGTTCCTACACATAAAGAGTTTTGTTGATTTAGATCCAATTAGATTAAGGAATATCCTAAATTGATTTTCAGAGCCTAGTCTGTCTCACCCAAATCTAGGGTTATCAATCACGTTAGCCTTATAGATTTTTGTGAGACAGGTTTTTAATAGACATAATTATTTTGAAAATTCATGGTTTATTTTGAAAAAGTTAAATTAGTTTTGAAAACAATTGTTTTGAATTTATTTTTAAAAAAATGTTTGAATCTACAATTAACTGAAAAGTTGTATTAGGTTTGAATTTGACAAAGAATAATTTGAATTTGAATTTCAAAAATTGGCTTCCAGGTCTTGGCGAGGCACTAGGCCTTCCAGGTCTTGGTGAGGCACTAGGCCTTCCAGGTCTTGGCGAGGCACTAGGCATTTTCAAAATTATTTTTTTGAAAAATTCTGGTCTAACTAGTTTGGGTCTTGGATCGGTAGCTTCGGCTAGTTTCACCAGTCTAAAGAGACCAAGTAGAGTATACTTGACCTTATTAGAAGAGGCTTCCCTAACGTACTATCATCTCACCACCACCCAATACTATGTTGTCCAAATTTCAGTTAAGTTGGTTCAGTCCTTAAACTAACCAGTCCTAAGTCTAAGTATGGTAAATTGCAGAATTTAAATAAACAAGCAATCATGCAATTTAAAAACAAGAATAGAAATTTATCTAACTATGAATATTGTTTTTAATTTGGCTCCCCCTGGACTAAAGCCACGATAATGGTTTGGCAAGATATGAATCTTGTCCTTGGGGATCCAATACTGATTTGATCCAGTTTGTTTATTCAGGCACAGTTTGGGTACCCATGCCTGAGTTTTAGGTCTAGACTGGTTCAGTACAACATAGTATGATCTTTGTCTAGACTTGGTTCTATAGTCTAATCCGGATCGATTTAGAACCGACTTCTGTTTTCCAAGAATCATGTCAAGACCCTTGGAACCAGAAGTGAACCGTTCTAAGGCAGCTCTAAGGTTCTTGACTTGAGTTTTCAAGGAGGAGTTCTTGTTCTCAAGTTTTTCAACTTGAGTAGAGGTTCCTTCTTGAACCTTCTCAGTTAAGGATCTAGAGTCAGTTCCGTCTTTCAGGAGTGTTACTTCCTGTCGGAGAGATTCGACTCGGATTTTGGCTTTCGCCAAGTCTTGAGAAAGATAGGCAATTAATTCAGTTAACTGATTTCTAGAAAACCCACTTACAGTGATTTCACCATCCTCTAAAAACGTGAGTTTGCCGTCGTCCGGTTCTGATTCTGACTCGGTCTCGATTTCTTCCGAGGCTGTCAGAGCGAGTAGGTTTGACTGTGGGGCCTCTTCTTCTTCTTTGGAGGAGGACTCGTCCCACGTTGCCTGAAGGGCCTTCTTCTTTCTTGTCTTCTTTGTTTCCTTCAGATTGGGGCATTCCGTTTTGTAGTGACCCTTCTTTTTGCACTCGTAACAGGTCACATTTGGTTTGTTCTTCTCATTTGAAGGTTCAGCTGGTTCTTCTTTTCTTCGGCTGGCTTTCCTTCTGTTAGTCTGATTTTTTGGTTCCTTGTAGTAGTCCCGGGCTAGCCGAACCAGCTTAGGTCGATTTCCTTCGCCGTCTTCTGAGTCTGAATCCGAATTAGACTCGGGTGCAGGTTGAGTCTTCTTCTTGGTCATCTTTTCAGCTTTACCTGCAACAAAAGCAATGCCTTTCTTGTCCAGATTGCAGTTAGTCTGCTCATGCAATTCTAGTTCAGAAAACACATCATCTAACTTGATTTTAGACAAGTCCCTTGAAACTTTGTACGCATCTACCATAGATGCCCACAAAGTATTTCTAGGGAATGCGTTAAGGGCATACCTGATTAGGTCATGGTTCTCTACCTTATGACCGATGGTGTGTAGACCGTTCATCAGATCCTGAATTCTGGCGTGGAGCTGAGCTGCAGATTCGTTGTCGTTCATCTTGATGGTATACAGCTTGTTCAGTAGTAGGTCCCTCTTGCTGATTCGGGTGTCGGAGGTTCCTTCGTGCAACTCAATTAACTTACCCCAGAGTTCTTTAGCACTGTTGAATGGACCCACCCGGTTCAGCTCTTCTTTGGTTAGGCCGCATTAAAGTGTTTGGGTTGCTTTAGCATCGGCTTCAATTTTTCTTTTTAGGGCGGTATCCCACTCGGTGTAGGATTGTGGCATTCCGTCAGCATTTTTAGGGATCTCCAGACCAGACTGGATTATTATCCATATGTCCACCTGAGTTTTCAGGTGGACTTCCATCCTACTCTTCTAGTAGGAGAAATCCTCCCCACTGAAGAGCGGTGGTCTGGCGGTACTGAAGCCCTCTTGTATGGCCATTTAGAAGTTATCGACTGAAAAGAGAACGGAAAAAGAATATCCCAAGACTTGGTCTTGGATTAGCAGTGCGGGAAGAAGTAAAAAAAGAAATTTTATCGAGTGGTGTTGCACCAACCTCGATTTAACGACAAAAATTCGAAATAAATAAAACGACTTATTTCGTAAATTCTGAAAAACTCTCAAATTGGTGGTTGCATCAAATTTGAGCTTCCCCGCTCAGACACCACTTGTTGGATCGATAGAATACGATAGAGGGGGGGGGGTGAATATCGTAAAACCGTTTCGAATTAGATTGAGAGAAATTACGCAGCGAAAATAAATAAACACAAACGCGAACACAAGATTTTTACTTAGTTTGGAGTCGCGGTTGGCTCCTGCTCCAAGGCCTACGGTCCTTGACCGTTTACTGCGGGCAATACTATAATCACGCATGTTATTACAAGAAGTAGTAGAGTAACAGTGCAGTAAAAATATAATTAAAATCTAACTCTTCGTTACTGATGCCCGGTGTGTATCATTCTTCGGTGCGTAGGGTCGTAGTCGGCGCTAGAACCTTGAAATCAGGAGTTTCCGGAGCAGCGCGCTTGAGCGAAGAGTATTGAGGCGTTGGAAAACTGTGTTCTGAAGCCTTGGGGGTTAAGCCCCTTATATAGTGCACCTGGGGGCGCCCGGGACGCTGGGGGCGCCCGGGACGCTGGGGGCGCCCTCCACGTGTCACTTGATCTGCAAACCTCTCGGTCAACCTTTATCCCTCCAGGATCGGGCTCGAGGTTTGAAGGGGGCACCCGGGAAGCAGGGGGCGCCCTGCTTGACTTGCTCAACAGGCTTCTCGGCTTGATCGCTTCATTGGCTTGGACCCATGGTGCCCAAGGCAACCGGGGCGCCCGGGAGCATGGGGGCACATGGGACAAAGGGGGTGCCCGGCCTAGTGTGCTTCCGAAGCGTTTTCTTGCTCAACACTTGTTTGGCTTTGACTTACAGCACCCGGGACCTCCCGAGCGCCCAACCCAGCTGCTGCCCCTCTCCTTTGGGGCGTTTTGAGGTGCAAAAACTTGTTCCTTCGGTCCTGCATCCAGGGTTAGTACCAAACATAACAAAGCAAACATGTTAGTGAGTTTTACAGCCGTAGCTATCTTGGTTCTGACTTTGGGTCTCCAAAATGGATAGGTCGAACCGACGCCTACTGTTCCCTCGACGGGGAACGCGTTCTCACCTACTCCTCTCGGGAGAATTTACCTATTGCCAACCGGCTCCTTCGGTTGGACTTTTGCCGAGCAGTCCTTTGCCAGGTGCCTAGCAGTCCTTCGCCAGGTCTTCAGGACCAAGCAGTCCTTCGCCTAGTGCCCAGCAATCCTTCGCTAGGTCTTCGACTCCTAGCAGCCCTTCGCTAGGTGCCCAATAGTCCTTCGCCAGGTCTTAGTCTCCTAGCAATCCTTTGCTAGGTGCCCAGCAGCCCTTTGCCAGGTCTTAAGGTTTCGATGCCTAGCAGTCCTTCGCTAGGTGCCTAGCAGTCCTTCGCTAGAACTTCAATCTGCACACTCAAGTAACATGTTAGATAATCATAGCATCTTAACTTTTGAATCCTTTGCTATTATCAAAACCAAGGTTCGACTTGGGTGCTGTCTGCACCAACACCTTCTTCATCGTCACTTGAGCACTTTTCATTTTTGGATGATGCTAGGTTATCCACTCCCATTAATGCAAAATGAGACACATGGTGTTCTTCCTCCTCCGATGATGACGGATCATCCCATGTTGCCTTTAGACTTGTCGCCTTCTTACCTTTTTCCTTTGATTTCTTCTTTCTCATCCTTCTTTTTCTCCTCCTTCTTTTCTTCCCTTTTCTTCAAAAGTGGGCGTTCAATCTTCATGTGCCCTTTTTCATGGCAATTGTAGCAAATGACCTCTCTTGCCTTGCCCTTACTTCTTGAGTTTTTCCTACTATAAGATTTGTTAGAAATTTTTTTAAAAGTTTTCCTCATTTTTCTTACCATAAATACCTCTTGGTCACTATCCATTAAGGTGCTTGACTCTTCAGAATCGGATAATGAGTAGGAAGTCTTTTTCTTGTCCTTTGGCTTGGTCTGGGTACTACGGACTCCCAACCAAGAATAAAAACCCTAATACCTCGCGGTGCTGCGGATGCCCGAGGTACATAGGCTTGGTCTGGGTGTTACGGATGTTGATGCAGTCTGGCCCGGTTGTTATTTTGGTGTTTGACAATGATTTAAGTTTGGTTGAGCGAATTTGGGTGAAAGTCCTGGTCGGGGACTGGGCATGAAACCCTGGTGAGTGAAGCCAGGTCCTAGCTTGTGAAGCTAGGTTGAAATCCCGGTGAGTGAAGCCGGGTCCTGGTGAGTGAAGCCAGGTGATTGAAATCCCGGTGAGTGAAGCCGGGTCCTGGTGAGTGAAGCCAGGTGATTGAAATCCCGGTGAGTGAAGCCGAGTCCTGGTGAGTGAAGCCGGGTCCTGGTGAGTGAAGCCAGGTATGGAAAAGTCCTAATTCGGAAGGGTTGGGTGAAAAGTCCTAGCTTGGACGGCTAGGTGAAAAGTCCTAACTTGGAGGGTTAGGTGCAAATTCCCATCCTGGAGAATTAGGTGAAAAAGTCCTGGCTTGGAGGGTCAGGTGCCTAGCTTGGAGGGCTAGGTTGGATGAAGTTCTAACTCGGAAGGGTTGGGTGAAAAGTCCTAGCTTGCAGGGCTAGGTGAAAAGTCCTAACTTGGAGGGTTAGGTGCAAATTCCCAACTTGGAGGGTTAGATGGAAAATCCTTAGCTTGGAGGGCTAAGGTGGATGGAAACTTAGCTTGGAGGGCTGAGTTTGAGTCCCTGGATCGGTCTGATGATCGATTAGGGATTTTGACACGCTGCTCCTTCGTAGATCGGTCGGGTGACCGATCCAGCGATGATTGATCGGTCAGGCGACCGATCAGGGAGCACATAGTGAGGTTGGGAACCTACTGTGCTGCTCTTGATCGATCTGGTGACCGATCAGGGAGTATGCGTTTCACCCATTGACTGGCTCCTGATCGGTCTGGTGACCGATCAGGGAGCGAGCAGTGAGGTTGAGTTCCCTTACTGAACTGCTTCTGATCGGTCTACTGACCGATCAGGATCACTGTACAGATCGTTCTGTTGAACGATCCAGCTTCGCGGGCTCCTCACTAAGATCGATCAGGACGAAGCCTGATCGGTCTGGGGATGACCTGATCGGACTGCTAACCGATCAGGAAGATCCCTGATCGGTCAGATGACCGATCAGGAGGGTTAGCCTGCGAAACTCAGAAATCGCCTCATATAAGGGTGGATCAGTCCGGTGAACGATCCACGACCTGGGTTCGGTCTGGTGATCGGTCCAGGAGAATCTCAAAGAAATCGCGATTTCTGATTGAGCGTTGGGGATCGATCAGGACGGAGCCTGATCGGTCTGGAACCAGCCTGATCAGTCTGGTGACCGATCAGGAGGCTCTCTGATCGGTCCGGTGACCGATCACTTTAATTCAAATACGCTGTCAGAAGCTCTGATCGCGTCTGTTTTCACTGCCGATTCTCTGCTACTTGCTGATATGTTTTGATATGAATTGCTAAGCCTCTGTTGGAGTGTGTAGGTGATAGCAGGTGATTCAAACACTCAAGGAGGGTCAATGGGAGGCTTTCCGTTGAGCAGGTTTGGCTGTTTCTCATTCTCAGGTTTCAACGGGCAACTGACGCAGCTGGCGACTGACGGAGGCTCAGCTGGAGAGGGAGTCTTCAGTGGACTGAGTGCTCAGGGAGGTCAGTGGGTTCAGGCTGGCTCAGTGGATGCTGATGAAGCTTGTGATGGTGAGCAGAGCTTAAGTGATGAAGCTGAGGCAGAGGAGACGGGCGAGACAGACAGAAAACTTGAGAAGTTGTTGCTGGGCTGTGCTCGTGCTCTCTGTTGCTTTGTTCTTGAGCGATCTTGTTGCATTCCTATGAGAGCTTTATGAGCTTCCCTTCTCGAGTGTCTCGTGTGCTTAATCTTGTATTCATCTACTGAGATAGCTTGTGGAGAGGTTACTCCACCGAGAAGGAGGCGCTTGATATCCGGTGTTCACCGGGGCTTGATCTGCCGACGATCAAGGGATTGCCCACCTCACGGGCACGCCAAGGAGTAGGGGCAAGTTATCCCCGAACCTTGTAAACGATCCTTGTTAGCGATCCTTGGTTTGTATTCTCTGTTTCTGTAGTTTTGTTAAGTTTGCTTCTCTGCAGTTGTTTTGTTTCCGCTGCTACTAACTTAAGTGCAGAGAAGATTCGAAAAGAGCCTAGAAATTGTGATTATCTATATTCACCCCCCCTCTATAGCCATCTCGTCCCCAACAAGTGGTATCAGAGCTTGGGGCTCTACTTCAACGGCCTAACATCCGAGAGTTAGCAACGAGATGGCTGGAAGAGAAGGAATGAGCACAAACCGACCTCCATTCTTTGACGGCACAAATTTTTCATATTGGAAGTCAAGAATGGAGTTTTACTTAAAGACAAACATGAGTTTGTGGTTCACTGTCAAGGAGGGGTTTTCTCTTCCAAAGGATAATGAAGGAAAGGAGCTTGAGTTTTCCAAGTGGTCGGCTGAGCAAATCCGGAAGGGGGAAGCCAATGCCAAAGCCATTGTCACCTTGCAATGTGGAATGACCAAGGATCAGTTGGTCAAGGTGGGTCCTTTCACAAGTGCTAAAGATCTATGGAATAAGATTATTGAGCTCCATGAAGGGACTCATGAAACCCGGACAGCCAAGAAGGATCTCCTTCTCAACCAACTTCAAAGTCTCACCATGGGAGAAAATGAAACTGTAAGTAAACTCCATGGGCGGTTCAAAGTGTAGGATCGGAATGCACGTGAGAGGGGGGGGGTGAATCACGTGTATTTAAAAAATATATTTTTCAGAGTAAAAAGAATGTGTTCGTAAAGTCGTGCACAGCGGAAACAAAAGAAACGATAAAAAATGAACACACAAAACACGAATGAGTTTTACTTCGTTCAGAGCCTTCGGCGACTCCTACTCGAAGGCCCAGGTCCCTCGGCCCTTTTCTGTGGGCAATTCACTAAAACTCTCTACCGGAGACCCCCGGTAGAGTAGGTGAATACAGAAGATAGAGAGTGTGACAACCTCACACTCTCTAATAGAAATAAGTACAGATAATGCAGTAATAAAATCATTACCAAAAAAAATTATCTGAATGAGTTTGGATGTTAAGGGTGGTCTTCCAGCAGTAATTGGATGTAGACGAGTTGGAAGACAGGCCGTAGCAAAAGAGCGTGGAAGCACCGAGCGTGAAAGCGTGAAGAAGAGATGATGGCGTTTTTCTATTTTTTTCTGTGCTAATTCTCATGCTTTTTATAGAGGACTTCTCGAGCATTGAGTTTCATCCAGATCCTATTTTTGTGCAGCGCTTTATCCATCATTTGAAGTAGCACAACTCAATCTGCTTTATCCATCATTTGAATTTCTATTAAAAAAAATAATAGGAATAGAAATTCATCTTACCCAAGCTGTGGATAATAATAATAGGAATGAATTTATTATTATTAATAAGAATAAATTTATTCTTTAATAAAATTTCAAATTAAAAAATAATGAGGAGTAATTTTGCAGAATTCACCTGCAAAATCAACTTAGTCCATATACCAAATAAACCCTGTAAACCAGAGTTAGTATAATAATAAAATGGACTAAAATGTGAAATATTCAAAGGTAATTAGAACCCGTCCACATCCGGACCAGGATCAAACCAGGACTCAACTTAGATCACCCAAATGGGTCTAAGTTGGACCGCGCCTAAAGTCCCAAAATGGGACCCGTCTTCACTGGTTCGCTCCTCCAGTGACTTACCTTACTTACCCTTTGTGCAGTTTTACTGGACTTCTTGACCTACCAGGACTTTTTGTCAGGACTCAACCACCCTGGTCTTTCTGCCAAGTCTCCACCAACTTGGTCTTCAGCCAGTTGTCAGGCCTCGCGGACCCAACTGGACTTTCTGCCAAGACTCAACCATCCTGGACTTCAGCCTAGTGTCTGGTCCTAAGTCTTTCAACCCTGCACACTTGGTAAAGAGGTTAGAACCATAACAACCTAACTTTAACCTGTTTGTCATTCATCAAAACTTGAGTTTGACCGTTAGTGTAAACTACACCAACACAAAGAAGTCTTGAATGGTCTACACTCCATAAATGAAAAGGTAGAAAACCGAGACATTGTGAGGTATGTGCTCAAAGCTTTCCCTAGGAATGCCATGTGGTCATCCATGGTGGATGCCTACAAGGTTTCCAAGGATCTTTCTTTTGTTAAGTTTGAAGATCTATTTTGTGAAATGGAACTACATGAGATCTCTAACCAAAGCCCAAAGGAGAAAGGGTTGGCTTTTGTGGCATGTGACAGGAAGAAGAAGGAGGAGGAGGAGGAAAAGAACCACTATCATGTGGCTCTTGTAGCCTTAGAAGAATCATCCAAGGAGAGTGATAACGAGTCAAGCTCCTCAACCGCGCCTTCATCATCTTCGGATGATGAAGAGGTAATCTCTCCCGAGTTAAACAAATGCTATAGAGCAATAGAGCAATAGCGTACTTGACAAAAATACACTACAAGAATTTTTGCAATCAACAACGCCCAATCGACAACGTTTTTAAAAAAAAACGTTGTCTTTTTTTGTTTTACAACGTTTTTAGTGAAAAGCGTTGTCTATGTGTTTTACTTTTTAATAACGACGACGTTTTATAATGATGCGATGTGCTTAGTGTTGTGGTTTCGGATGAAAGACAACGCTGTTACAAAAGCGTTTTTTAAAAGTGTTGTCGTATTTCCCGCTAAAATAAAAAACACATCCCCTCCCTCCACCTCGCTCATTGCCAACCCTCGGCGGCTCGCGAAAAATCTCTCCGCGCTTCTTTTCTCCGTGAAATATCTCCCTCCACCTCCCTCATTGCCACCTCCCTCGTCCTCTCCTCTCCACGAAATCGACATTGTGTACGATGTGGTGAACATACATCTTCTCCTAGCTCACCACCAAGAAGTATCCTCCACGAGCTCTTCGTCCGTCGAGTGGAAACTAAACCCCAGCGGCAGCATCACGACGCTCGCCACTACCCTCTCCATCTCTCTGTCTCTCGCAGTCGCCGACGTTCTGACTCTGTGGCAGTCAGATTTCAAGCTTCTGCTGGTGACGCTCGGGGAGAAGGGGGTTGCAAATTACTACACCAAGGTACATCCTCCTCAAATCACACTTCTCTCTTACCGCTTTGGGAGTAAGATCGATAGATTCTAAAACCCTAGGCATTTTCCAGTTTAGGGTTTCCGAAATCCTTAAGGGTTTCTAAAATGGAATGTATGCTACTTCCAGATTCCCAGTGTCTGTTGCAACCCAAACCTGGAAGTACAACAGTATGCTATTAGGTGTACTAGATCAGGTGTTCTAAGAATCTACGAATGAAATAAAAGAAATAAGATGATCACAAGAATAAACTACAAAATGCAACAAGAAGATAACTTTGATTGTATTTACCTCATGAAGATTACTAATCACAAAACAAAATGATCATGTAAAACAAAAAGACAGCGGATTGAAATTTTGAAGGATGACATTTTTTTTATTACATTTACATTTTAGTAAAGAATTACAACTTTGATGAATTCATAGTGAACTTGGAGAACAGAGAATCTACCCATTGTTTTAATTTTTTAAAAAAATTGTTAGCCTATATTGGGTTACATAATTGCTGTAGGTTGTGTGTGCCTAGATCACCCATATCTAAAATCAAGAAACCATTTTGTCAGTATTCTATGAAGGTGGAACTAGCTTTTAACTTGCATCAACTTAATGTTGGAGATATTGTCACATAGATTTACAGTTAAAACTGGAAGCGCACACATTACATGAAGGGCTTTGACAATTCTGTCAAGAGCGAACCTGATCCATAGTATGAATTCCAACTTTGCTTATCAAAGAAAACAATCATCCTTTTTCTTTTCAGAGTGACTAAAAGTGAATTTTTTTATCATGTAAAATACTGAGGTCAGTGGATCTGGGAGTTGGCTATCTCAATTAGAAGGGCTTTATATTTTGTGTAATAACTGTACATAGATGGAGTCTTTCATTAATAGAAATGTATCTATTTTAGATCTGATATATACCAAAATTTTCTGAATTCAATGTTAGATATTGAAGCATAGCTTCTATTAAAAGACCTTTTAGTTGATATATTAAGAATTATCATCCTCTACTATCATCTTCTACGTGGAGATGGAATCAACCTAGTAATACATAAGGGACTATTATACCGTCGAATCCATATTTAAAGCAACTAAGCATACATTGAGCCTCAATAAAATCTCTATCTTGTATATATATATTTTTTGAAGATAATCCCAAGATCTGCATTTTAAAGAAAGAATAATCTATATTATTAGTCTGAATGAGATAGTAAAAGTAACATGGCCTATTATACAGTGTTCTACCTGCTTTTCTCTTGAGGAAATAAGCTAACACAATATCCAATTGCGTATTACTACATTATTTACTTCCTATGTTTTGCTAATCATACAGCTACATACAATTTTGATTAATTGTTTGAATATTTTGTTACTATTTCACACTATTGTTTGTGTTAATATTTTAGATTTATTAATTACAGTTCCTTTTTAGGCTCCTCAACAATTGTTTGTGTATTTTGTTACTATTTCACACTATTGTTTGTGTTAATATTATTGTTTGTGAATAATTTTCGTTAACTATTTGACAATAATTACCATATATAGGCTCCTCAACAACCGGATGCGAAACAATGCGGTGTTTTTGTGATGAGATACATGAAACAAATTATTGAAGAAGTTGAGACTATCGAGAGAGATTCACTGAGATCAATAGTAACTATATTAAGCTTATCTCAAATTCTTTGACATTAACTATTTAGAATTGAAAAGTGATCAGTGTTGATTATTTTTCCCATTAACCACTCGCCAATTTAATTTGTCTGTGTTCACAGTTCACTAAAACAGGTTACTCTCGTGATCAAATTGATGAGGTTCGGGCCGAGTTGACGGAGTGCATTCAAGATCATATTTTTGAATAGGTTTGGAATCATACAAGATCATTATTCTATTTAGATTTAAGTTCATGGAATGATGTTTTTTTTAAAAGTAGCTTACATTATATTGTATTTTCTATAATTTCTAATTCCATTTTTTTAGGCAGTGTTAAAGGATAGTTATGAGATCGAGCTTCAGAAGTTGGCCCCAATCGCGGATTGATTATGAAACTTGTGAATTGAAAAACTCGTGAAACTCTTAAGTGATTGATGATGTGTTGTAAAACTTATGAGTTTGGAAAACTTGTCACATGCAGTGAAAGGATGTTTGCTTGCATTAATATGCAAGTACAAGATATCTGTATAATAGTTATCAGTGTAAATTTTCTAGCTTTTGTAATCTTCTGTCAGTGTAATATATAGGAGGAAGATGTTGACCTGTTAGTTGAGCATGTAGATGCTACAAACTGCAAACGAGCATGTCTCTACCTCACAAGTCCATCTAGGTATGCTTTATATTCTTTTGTAGTTGTAACATATGGAGGTATGTGAAGCAGTCTTTCTTGATAACACCCAAGTATGCTCACCCCAGTCATAATGTTTTATTCTAATTTTTTATTATTTTTCCTAATAATATTCTCTGTTGTCAGTATGTGAAGCTGAGCTACATGTGGAGGTATACACTATTTTATTCTGATTTAAATTTTGTATACAACCTGATTACCACTGCAACCACCTTCTGGTTCGTTCAAATCTTCCAGGTAAGATGATGACCTTGAGCAATTTCTAAAAGGATACTGACAAAGTGTAATAAGCTTTTGCCATTTCAGTCAAAAAAGAGAAACTATCACACTCGATTATCCCAATTTTTATACTGATATAGCCTTTATTCTTCATTTTAATCTGATTGAATTGCATGTTGATCTGTGCAGGTTTTTCAGATTTGCGAAGCTACAGACAATTAAATGTTCTCTGGCCGGCTAATCAAGTTCTTCACTGTGAGTTATGGGCTAATCAAGTTCTATACGCATAGGTGAGGTAAGTTACTATTAGTTTTGACTTGAGAATTTTGTGCCAGCTATTTGCCTATCCATTTAATTTTTATCTGTTAATTATTCTTAGATTTTTCTTATTTCGATTGCATCTGCAAAATCATTGAACTTTAAAAATATTGTCTATCCTCCACTTGTTCCATTCTATTAAAGGCAATATCTTCTCTCTCAACATTTTCTTTAAGCTTATATATCTTTCTTATCTACTTTTGCAGCACACAAGGCAAATGGTGTGAGCTCACTATGGGGCCACAAACTTAGAGGTAAGTAATTAAAAAGGATAATTGGTTTGTTACTTGTTAGTTATATTACCTTTGCTTTCCATCTTTTTGTGAAGGATTATTTTTTAGAATGATGTCTTGATGTTTAAAAGCTTGCTAAATGTCGAAAATGATTCTGATCCCAGACTGTCTCTTGTATCTCATGATCAAAGTGTCTTCTTTTTGCAGATCAGTTTTATATGTCGTGGAACAGCTTTACAGATGGGCCTTTCAGTCGTTATGTATATGCATTAGTAAGTTCTATTGTTCAATAGTTATAGAAGTCCACTGAATGCATGCTATCTCAAAATTTCTTAGCCCATGCTATTATATAATGTTACATGATGCTACTGGTCATATAAAATTGCGTTATCTTTTTTATCCAACAAACTAGTGATACCTGTGAGCTTTTATTTGTCTTGTCTGGGAATTCCTTGGACTTCAAAATTAGAATATTAAATACTTGTCTTTGATCGATTATCCTTGTATACTATTTGGTCACTGTACTAGTGAATTTTTTGGTTTTATTAAGCTTCTTTTTTTATTGGATTATTTGAAGCTTCTTTTTCACTTTAAATTTGGCATCATCAACTCTTGCATCTGAATTGTTTGCAGAATTCATATGCATTCTTATTTAAGATCCGTGCTTACTTTGGATTTGTTCATATGCAGAATTCATATATCGACTGGAGTTTCTTGTCTAATGGTCTCAATATTTGTTGGACTACATTATCATCTCGTATATGCTATATGATGCTTCTACATTATCATCTCGTATACACTATATGATGCTTCTTTAGTTTTGGTAACCTGTGTTCTGACTCTTCTGAGCCTCTTAGGCTCTTTCTTTTTTCTAGATGCAGTTTCTTGATTAACGATATTCTCCCTGTTATTTGAAGTTCTCTTAAGTTAGTTATTTTTAAAATTGTTGATTTTTTTCATGTCAATTTCCAGAGTAAGCTTTGCTTTTCCAGTTCAGCAAGTGGTACAGTTGCTGAAGGAGACAACAAAACAGAAGAAAAGTAAGTCCTTGAAGATTTGGCGTTTTTTTTTCATTTTTTTTAACTCTTTGAACTTTGCAAATGGTTCATGGTTAATAATTGTTTTCTCGTTTTCTCTGTGAAAGTCAGCTATTCAGAATCAGACCCTTTATAATATTTAAAATCCATGTTTTTCTTGTTGAGTTCTTGGAACTAATGTTGAGACCAAATATTCAGTGTGTTTTTTTAATCTGTAATTTTTATCAATTTTCTTTTTAACAAGTCAAAACTATTGATCCATTGCCAATGATTCTTCCTTAGGACCCACGATGGTTTTGTGAATGCATCTTAATAATTTAACTTGCACATAATTGTAGCTCCGGCCTCTCAAACTGTTTCATTCTTGACAAAATCTTCTCTTCTTTGGTGAACAGGACATCAGAACATGGAATTTCTGGTAGGGAACCTTCTGAAACTCATTTTCTTTCCTTGTTTGATTGTGTCATTTAGTTCTAATACATCAAATGTTTGCTACTTTGCTTTAAGCTGTCATTTAGTTCTAATACATCAAATGTTTTATTTCTAATAAAGAGGTGACACTTTTGTCACATAACATTACTGTGCCTTTGTAGGTGGTTTTTAGAACACTGTTAGCTTCCTTGGTGCCTATAGTTGGTTTCAACGCAGTGATGACATCTGAGCATTTTGCTTCGTTTTTGTTCTAGCACTTTGCTTTAACGCAGTTCTATCAAAAACAACGCTGTGATCACATCTGAGCACTTTTCTTTAAGCTGTCATTTAGTTCTAATACATCAAATGTTTTAGATCCTTTAAGATGCTTTATGAGATTTTTTGTATACTTTTGTTTTATTTTGCATTGAGGCACTAATGTACATTCTTATTTATTCTCAGTACATGGAAGATAATGAGTTCCAGGATCTGCTACAAGTACTTATGGATATGACTGAATCTGCAACCTAGTTCATTAGACATAGATCTTTTCAGTTAAAGAATGGGAGTGGCCCAGTAAGACTTGCTGTTGAGCGTTGTGCTCTGCATATTTTTCAGTTAACAAAAGGTCAGTGTTACATTGATTCTGTTTATCATAATCTCTAATAGTTCATCTAGGTATGCTTTATATTCTTTTTAGTTGTCACATATGGAAGCAGTCTTATTTGTGTGTATATAATCTCTTATCCCAATTTATTATTTTTATGCAGTGTTAAAGCAGATCGAGTTAACAAGCAGGCCCAAAGAACAACTTGTGAATGATAAAGTTTTATAGAACTTGTGAATTGAGATATTTTTTGTATTTAATATGGAATACAAACACTTTTGTAAATAATGCACTGTATTATAAGTGAATTTTGTAAACTATTATCAGTGTAAATTGTGAATATTATCAATTGTGAATAAAAATGCTTGTAAATTATGAATATTGTAAATTGTGAATATTATCAATTGTGAATAAAAATGTTTATAAATTGTGAATATTATAAATTGTGAAAAACACTGCCTATTAAAAAGATAACGTTTTTTAAGTAACAATACACAACACGATTTTTGCGTTGTCTTTGTGCCAAACCACAACGCTTTTTCCGCGTTGTCTTTGATACCCGACTTTTAACAACAGCGTCAATAACAACGCTTTTTAAAAACCAATAGACAACGCGAAAAAAGCGTTGTCTTTGCTCCAAACCACAACGCGGAAAAAGCGTTGTCGTAGATATACTTTCTACAACGGCTTCATCAACATCGCTTTTTAAGCATTAACGACAACGCGGAAAAAGCGTTGTTGTTTAACTTTTTTCTTGTAGTGATACATAAGAAATCTAAGGCTAAAGTTAAAATATTAAGGTTAGAAGTAAAAGAATTGAAATCCTCTAAGGTTGAGGATATTAATGCTTTGCTTGATGAATCCCTTAAGGATGAAAATAAGAACTTGAAGAGCGAAGTTGAAAACCTCAAGAATATTCTTGAGAAGTTTTCAATAAGCTCTAAAACATTAGATATGATACTCAACTCACAAAGGGCGATGTACAACAAGGTTGGTTTGGGTTACCAACCTAAAGAACCTAGTGTCATATCTTTAATGTCAAGGACTCAATTTAGGTCACAAATGCCTATAGGGTTCAAAAGGCTAGAAAGAAAATGACTAAGGCATGGGTGCCAAAGTCATTCATTGTAGATTCCTTAGGTCCCAAAATTTGGGTACCTAAAACCTCAATATTTAGAATTGTATAAGCATTAATTGAGGGGGAGCATCTATCAACATGGGTTGTTGATAAGTGGTGCTCCAAACCCAAGGCTAAGGTTACACTAGTTTCAAAATAAGTCAACAAGCCTTGGAAATTATTTTTTATATATTGTATGAAGGGTTTAGATTAACACATAACTTGCTCTTGCCATGGATTACTTAGGATAATAAGTTTTACTTGTTGCAATTTATGTTTTCCTGTAATTTATGGTTTATGATATGTCTTATCTCAAGCTTAAGTTGTTTTATTTGGTAAACATGATCAAGTATGTCATGGTTCTCTTGTATGAGTTATAGAACATGAATGAATGGTTAAGAACAAGATGAACACATGACTTGAATTGATCATAAGTTGATACAAGCAGGTTTTGGAAACTTGATGATAATATGATACAAGCATGCTTTGGGAATTTGATCATTCTTTAATCATAATGTGACATAAGCATGTTTTAGGATTTTAATCATCCATTGAAAATTGAAATTGACACAAACCTAATTTTGGTTAAGAACAGCATGATCACATAGTTTTTGATGTTTTAAGTTCTATAACTTGCTTGTTTTTCCACTTGAATGATATTCAAGTTCATGTTTTAGCAAAAACTGATCATGCCTTGATGAATCTTGATTTAGTTAAGGGACATAAACCATGTTGTTTATTTGTAATAAGGGAAACCCTTCTCTAGAATCAAACAAATTAAAACCAATTGAGTTAGGGTTTGGGAACGGCTAAGAACTGAAACAAACTTGATTTCAGAGTTTCTGAAATCGACTTCTGAAATCTGGAACTCAGAAAACATCCTGTGCCGAACCTGATCGGTCCACCGACCGATCAGGGATCCCTCTGATCGGTCCGGTGACCAATCAGACCAACTCTGATCAAGGAACTCCCAGATCGTTCCAAATTGATCCAAAACCTCCTCAAGCCAATCTCTTCTCATCAAATTGTACCAGTGTAATTATCATAGAACATACAAATCTGATACAAACCGATTACAATTGAAACATATTTGATCATCCATTAGTACAAACCTGGTACTAAGGGAGCAAAAATTTGTTCAAGTGATACAAACCTGTACTAAATTATGATTTGATACAAACCTATATTGGAATGTTCAAATTCATAAGAAAGGGTTTGTTGAGTCATGACTCGTGTTTTTAATGTCGTATTTCGGAATTGTTTCTGAAATATCGAATATTAATAAAGTCTACTCCCCGGTTATGGAATGCAAATTGTTAATGCAGTCTGATCAGGAACGTATCAGAGTTTATGAAATTCTTCTCAAATCTGTTCGCTCCCCAGACTAATCAAATATCCTTCTGTATCACGTAATCAACAGACCTAGTTGGTCACGGAGACCAATCAGGACTATGTTTCAGATACAGTTGCATTCTTTACTCGTCCTATGAAGCATATATGTATTTGACCATGATATATTTCTGTATATGTCTTCACATGGAAGTCCAAGTGTTAATGCAGTCCGATCTTGAACAAATCAGAATTACAGAAATTTTTCTGAAAATCATTCGTTCATAGATAAATCAGAAATTTTTCTGTATCAATCATAAGTCTGATGAAGCTGCATTATTACTTGTCGTATGAAACATATACATGCTTGACCATGCTATTATTCTGTATATGTTTTCATGTGAATTTCACACTTTTTGGCGTATGATGCATATACGTTGTTGCCATGATACATTTATGGTATATGCCTCTCATATGCAATTCAAAAAATATCCTTTGATTATTTTGGGTTTGGGGAGAGACCCTTGGTTTGAGGGGGAGGTATGTTTAAACTTAATAACCATACCCTTTTCGATGTTTGACAAAGGGGGAGAAAATGACTGATTATGTTTATGGTTATTATAGGGGGAGGATCATGATTTCCTTATGAGAATTGAACGGACATCAATTGATTAATACCTAAACTTAAATCGGGTTGTCAAACAACAAAAAGGGGGAGATTGTTGATGCAGTCTGGCCCGGTTATTGTTTTGGTGTTTGACAATGATTTAAGTTTGGTTGAGCGAATTTGGGTTAAAGTCCTGGTCGGGGACTGGGCATGAAACCCTGGTGAGTGAAGCCAGGTCCTAGCTTGTGAAGCTAGGTTAAAATCCCGGTGAGTGAAGCCAGGTTGAAATCCCGGTGAGTGAAGCCGGGTCCTGGTGAGTGAAGCCAGGTGATTGAAATCTCGGTGAGTGAAGCCGAGTCCTGGTGAGTGAACCCAGGTGATTGAAATCCCGGTGAGTGAAGCCGGGTCCTGGTGAGTGAAGCCAGGTGTTGAAAATCCCGGTGAGTGAAGTTGGGTCCTGGTGAGTGAAGCGAGGTATGGAAAAGTCCTAATTCGGAAGGGTTGGGTGAAAAGTCCTAGCTTGGAGGGCTAGGTGAAAGGTCCTAACTTGGAGGGTTAGGTGCAAATTCCCATCCTGGAGAATTAGGTGAAAAAGTCCTGGCTTGGAGGGTCAGGTGCCTAGTTTGGAGGGCTAGGTTGGATGAAGTTCTAACTCGGAAGGGTTGGGTGAAAAGTCCTAGCTTGGAGGGCTAGGTGAAAAGTCCTAACTTGGAGGGTTAGGTGCAAATTCCCAACTTGGAGGATTAGATGAAAAATCCTTAGCTTAGAGGGCTAAGGTGGATGGAAACTTAGCTTGGAGGGCTGAGTTTGAGTCCCTGGATCGGTCTGGTGATCGATCAGGGATTTTGGCATGCTGCTCCTTCGTGGATCGGTCGGGTGACCGATCCAGCGATGACTGATCGGTCAGGCGACCGATCAGGGACCACATAGTGAGGTTGGGAACCTACTGTGCTGCTCCTGATCGATCTAGTGACCGATCAGGGAGTATGCGTTTAACCCATTGACTGGCTCCTGATCGGTCTGGTGACCGATCAGGGAGCGAGTAGTGAGGTTGAGTTCCCTTGCTGAACTGCTTTTGATCGGTCTGCTAACCGATCAGGATCACTGTACAGATCGTTCTGTTGAACGATCCAGCTTCGCGGGCTCCTCATTATGATCGATCAGGACGAAGCCTGATCGGTATGGGGATGACCTGATCGGACTGCTAACCGATCAGGAAGATCCCTGATCGGTCAGATGATCGATCAGGAGGGTTAGCCTGCGAAACTCAGAAATCGCCTCATATAAGGGTGGATCGGTCCGGTGAACGATCCACGACCTGGGATCGGTCTGGTGATCGGTCCAGGAGAATCTCAAAGAAATCGCGATTTCTGATTGAGCGTTGGGGATCGATCAGGACGGAGCCTGATCGGTCTGGAACCAGCCTGATCGGTCTGGTGACCGATCAGGAGGCTCTCTGATCGGTCCAGTGACCGATCACTTTAATTCAAATACGCTGTCAGAAGCTCTGATCGCGTCTGTTTTCACTGCCGATTCTCTACTACTTGCTGATATGTTTTGATATGCATTGCTAAGCCTCTGTTGGAGTGTGCAGGTGATAGCAGGTGATTCAAACACTCAAGGAGGGTCAATGGGAGGCTTTCCGTTGAGCAGGTTTGGCTGTTTCTCATTCTCAGGTTTCAACGGGCAACTGACGCAGCTGGCGACTGACGGAGGTTCAGCTGGAGAGGGAGTCTTCAGTGGACTGAGTGCTCAGGGAGGTCAGTGGGTTCAGGCTGGCTCAGTGGATGCTGATGAAGCTTGTGATGGTGAGCAGAGCTTAAGTGATGAAGCTGAGGCAGAGGAGACGGGCGAGACAGACAGAAAACTTGAGAAGTTGTTGCTGGGCTGTGCTCGTGCTCTCTGTTGCTTTGTTCTTGAGCGATCTTGTTGCATTCCTATGAGAGCATTGTGAGCTTCCCTTCTCGAGTGTCTTGTGTGCTTAATCTTGTATTCATCTACTAAGACAGCTTGTGGAGAGGTTACTCCACCGAGAAGGAGGCGCTTGATATCCGGTGTTCACCGGGGCTTGATCTGCCGACGATCAAGGGATCGCCCACCTCATGGACGCGCCAAGGAGTAGGGGCAAGTTATCCACGAACCTTGTAAACGATCCTTGTTAGCGATCCTTGGTTTGTATTCTCTGTTTCTGCAGTTTTGTTAATTTTGCTTCTCTGCAGTTGTTTTGTTTCCGCTGCTACTAACTTAAGTGCAGAGAAGATTCGAAAAGAGCCTAGAAATTGTGATTGTCTATATTCACCCCCCCTCTATAGCCATCTCATCCCCAACAACGGACTCCCAACCAAGAATAAAAACCCTAATGCCCGCAGTGCTGCGGATGCCCGGGGTACTTAGGCTTGGTCTGGGTGCTACGGACTCCCAACCAAGAATCAAAAACCCTAATGCCTCGCGGTGTTGCAGATGCCTAGGGTACTTAGGCTTGGTCTGGGGGCTATGGACTCCCAACCAAGGATAAAAACCCTAATACCTCACGGTGCTATGGGCGCCCGGGGTACTTAGGCTTGGTCTGGGTGCTACGGACTCCCAACCAAGAATCAAAAACCCTAATGCCTCACGGTGCTGCGGATGCTCGAGGTACTTAGGCTTCGTCTTGGGGCTACAAACTCCCAACAGAGGATAAAAACCCTAATGCCTCGCAGTGCTACGGACGCCCGGGGCACTTAGTTTTGATCGAGGTGCTATAGGCTCCCGACCAAGGGGTCAAGACCCTGATGACTCACGGTGCCCGAAATACGTAGGAGCTACGGAAAAGAGGTTAACACAATCTACGAGACAAAAGGGAGCATGCGTGACATCAGAACATTCATACAGGCATGCACACACAAAAGGTAACAAATATTTTCCTTCATTTATATGGGAAATACATGGATGCCATCATCTCAAAGAAATACTAAGATACAATCAGAAGATCTGGTAAAGAGAAGAGGAAGGGGAACAGCAAATACAACTCCCCTCCAGGTGATGGTACTGCACCATCCCCGGTAAACGCCATCCGATGCCCAAAACTTGGGGAAACGAGCAGTTCGGAAGGGGATGGCGTTTGAGACGGACAGGAGACGAACCACCCGGGGAGGGGCAGAAGATGGACCATCAGGAGATATCATCTCCGCTATGCTCCCAGGCGGAGCACATGATGTCTCTTCTAGACTCCTAGGCTAATCTCGGAGTCTCACCTCCGCCAGGATCTTCAGCGTGACCCCGGACATCATCTCCTCTATGCATCCTAGCAAACAGGATGAGGCAGGTGGTTCCACCTCCGCTAGGCCCTTCAGCAAGAAATACTATTATATCTTCGCTATCCTCTTTGGTGGTGTGATAAGCCCTAACTAGGTGTCACGAATGTGGGTCTCAAAATTTAGATATGTGTAAGCTGGAAACCCTTTTTGCAATCAAAGAATAAAAGCGTAGGAAAGGGGCCACAGGTCGTATTTTTCCTAGGGCTAGTTGAGATTGTGTGATTCGAGCTTGAGTTATGTGTCGTCGATACTTTTGGGTTTCAAATCAAATTTGGGTTTTGGGTTGCAATTGGAAATATAAACACAAGGAAAAGGAGTAAACTGAACCAAGCAAATTAACTAGGCAATCGATGAACTTAACCAATAAATAATTAAATCAAGGTACTTAAACAATTTTGGAAAACCAATCTGATTTCAAATGCAAAACAAAGGCCAAGCAAATGAATAAAGGCAGTGATGAAATTTTCGGAAACAAGCAAACTTAAAACAATTGCTAGCTGCGAAATTCAGTAATCAACATTTAAACAACTGAACTCAACTTAGCTACAATTTCGGGAAGCAACAAATGCAGGGAAAATTCAGAAATGGTCGAATCCAATACTAGATGATTTCAAGCACCATAGCACACTAAAATTACCCTATAACTTGATACCAATCAATGCCTAAGCTGTCCTTGATACAAAACAATGCCAAAACAGCTAGACATGCATAGGGAACCTTTGTCCCAAAGCTGATCGATGCAGTTTGGAAAACAAATTTTTCAGTGAAGAAGTTTGCAAAAGTAAATGCAGAATTTCAGACCAAGATCCGATCAATTCAATCAAGCTAAAACCTGAAATGAACTTGCAAGGACTATATGCAGAAATGCAGGAATAACTTGCAAAATTCAGAAACTGATTTGGATGCTAAAACCAAACAAAACAACTAAATTCGAATGCAATAGAATTCCAACTCAGATCTCACTGATACAAACTTCAGCCTATTCAAACCAAGGAATGCAGAATGATTTAATTGCAGAAAGGAAATTGAATTGTAGGAATGGAATCGACACAAACAAGATGCAGAAATTGATGCTCAGTTCTTTGTAAATGAAACCAGCTACAATTTAAATTCAGAAGGTAAGTAAAAACGAAATTGCTTGATATGAAATTCAAGCAATGAAGACAAGAGTTGATATGCAAGGAGAAAAGAAGAAAAACTGGTATGCAAACTGGAATCCAATTTCAAAACTGATTTGATTGCAGAATTAGCTAATCTAAGTGCAATTGTTTACCCTATTTACAATCCTGCTAATAAGAATGCAAAATTGAAACACCACTTAAGGCCGAAACATTGCAGCAAGGTAAACTAAGTAACTGATACAGCTTCGGAAAAATTGATACGCAGGACACAGAATTCAGCTACGAAACTAAGTGCAGAAACGAAATTAATGCTAAGCAAACTAAACTAATTACAATTGCTCATTAACAAACTACTTAGCTACTACTTGCAAACTGAGAATTGAAACCTAAATTAAGTAGAAACAATTCAGACAATGAAATTAAAGTGGCTGATACAAAATTCAGAAACATAAATGTACGCAGTAATGAAATTGCAGCTGATACAATGAAAATTAACTAAAGAAACTAAGCCTCAATCCTCCCTTAGCTCAAAACCTCCTTGCTCGCCACACAAGGGCAAGCCAAGAACCCCTTCAGCTCCGCAAATCACTAGAAAACAGCTTCAATCGATCGACTCTGCTCAATCTGCACTCAGCTGGGGAAATCAAATTTGATCTCCTCGATCTCAATGAATGGGATTGCGATGATAATTTGAAGATGCTTTGAGCTCACCTGAGGACCCCTACAGATGGCTCAGATGGATGGAAATGGCACACGGATGAGATCCAAGTGATCAGACCACAGAACTGTTGAAACACTCAAACAGCTCTGTCCGGCGCAAATTTGAGCTGAAATCTCCAAAGAAACTATCCCCCAATGATTCAGATCTTGATCCAAGGTTGAGGTTGAGGTGGTCACGCCTTCAAACTAAGGAAATTGCAAGAAAAAATGAAAAACAAACGAAGAAGGAGCACTGTTGCGGCGAAGACGTGACGAGGAAGAAGCTTAGGGAAAATTTGATTAAATACTAAGGAATGAACGACTGAGATTGTTTTGGATTAATCCAACGGCTAAAACTGCTCTGATTGATCCCAAAATTTAATGACGTTGATCAAGGGTCAGGATCTGCCTCGGGTTATCTCGGATCTTCCAGATTAGCAATGGATGGACCATATCAACCTGATCTTTGAATGCACAGTCTAGGTCCTCCCGAGCTCGATCCAACGGTCAAATGATCTCTGATTTTGATAAAACCTTCAGATCTTGATCCAAATGCTTGATTAACCTTAATCCCAGCTCGGATTCACTAGATCAGTGGTGGATGGTCCGGATCTTCTCTTTTCTCAAATGAATGGTCTAGATCCCCTTGTCTTAATCCAACGGCTGGATCTTCTCCAATTTGCCCCTAAACCTCCAAATCTCATTATGATGATCAGATCTACCTTTCCTCAGCTTGGATCCATCTGATTTGACCTGGATGATCGAGATCTGCTTAACTTCTGAATGGACGACTCACAGTTCTCCATAGCTTGATCGCCTTGATCTGAGCCTGATCCTGACCATTCTTGAACTCGGTTCATGATCCTTTCATGCCAACAAAAATAGATCGACAATTAAGTTCAAAAATATTTCAAATGTATAAAGATTTGCACTAAAGCCCAAAATAGAACTAATCTATGGAACCGAGGGTAAATTCAATGTTACACATGTAAAATGTGGGTCAAACATGGATTTTAACATCTGAAATAATCAATAAAATAGCACTTATCAACTCCCCCACACTTAAGCTTGAGCGTCTCGCGAAACTACTAAATATGTATCCCCTAGACTCGTTCCAAGCATAATTAGAAGCAAATGAAAAGAAATTACCTAGGGTCGTCGATTCTCAAAAATCTAAGCTCTATGGATTAGTACCTTGTTCTTAAATCAACAACTTAGCCTTTTCATCCTTCATGAGTCATTGAGATGAATTTAACTCACTAAGCCTTTCAAGGGAAGTTTTGGTGGCTCTCTCCTTAAGTTCTAAGTTGATGATGGAAGTAGAGCTCACTCAAACACACATGCTTTTTGCACTACCATAGGCTTGCTTGTTATCTACTCTCCACCATTATTCATGATTAGGATCAACATCTACAAAAACAAGTGAAAGACATAGAAAATGGTAAGAAATGGAGTAAAAGCCAAGAAAATAGACAATTTGATAAAGTGGGAGACTTGGTTGCTCAAGAATGTTTCCAATGTGCTTCGCCCCTCTTGTCAGTCCTCTAGTGAAATTAAAAGTGTGGTGAAGTCAAATTTGAACAATGCCTTTGATTTGGGTGAAGAAAACTCTATTAGTCTCAATGTGCCATGTTTGCCCTTTCGTGCCAACCTTGCTTCCTTCTTTTTTTCCTTGTTCTCTCTCTCTTTTTTTTTAGAACTGCAGAAATGAATTTCCCTTTATATCAGCTGCTTTCTTTCTCTGTAGTAGAAATCAGAATGGTATTGGAGCAAGGCTTTAATTCGGATGATGAACTCCCTTGTATGCCATTTTGCTTCTTCTCTATTTTTTTTTCTCAAGTTGTTTCTCTTCTTTTTTTTCTACTCTGAATTCTTCTAATGGAGCATTGCGGATCAGATTCGTATCAGAGAACATATGATATCAAGTAACATAGATACTCAACATACAACTTTCACTAAACAATCCTTGCAACTCACTCTTGATACATTTCACCTTCAAGTTGGCACTCTTCGATTGCATTCTTTTTTTTTTAAATTCCAGCTCCACAGCAGATTCTTTTCAGCTGCATTCTCAAACAATTCTTCAAGATATTCAACACTTTGCAGCTTACATGGACTTAGCATGTATCATTTCAGCAGCTCCAAGTTGATTTGTTCAGCTGCAATTCATCTTCTCCCCAAATATTTCTGATTTTTACAGCAAAGAACAGCTGCAATTCAGCTTCTCACAATGTTTCTGATTTTTCACAGCATACGTTTCAGACTTCCTGGTAGCTGGTGAAAGTCTACTTCTCAATTCCGCAGCAATTCAGCTCAGAATTTCCTGCTTCTGACTTCTTAGCTTTAGCTCAGCTTCTTCTCAGCTTTTCTCAGCTTCATTTCAGACTTTACAAGGTGCTACTGATCTTGACTTCCATAATTTTAACTTTTCAGTTTTTGATCCAACCCATTTCTGACCCAAAGTAGTAGATCTTTTTCTTCACTTTGGCACAAAAAAGTGGCTGCTCCAAGTAGCAGATTTTGTTTTCTTTTTGCTTTGCGTACCAATATTTCTCATTGCAGATTTTCTTCATAAAGGCTCCACTTGATTTCGGCACTGTCTCACTGATTTCCAAAACCAAATTCAGTTTGAGATTGATACAAAGCTATGCCCATTGCAATCGAAATAATTTGTTCTTTTTGAATTCTTTGCTTTTAGATTCCATCTTTTGATACTCTCCCCACACTTCTTTTCCACTTTAGCTCAGATTTCTCTTTCTTCTTCAACTGAATTCACTTGGCATAGAATTTCTGCATTGGTTGCCACTTGAATCTTCAAAATATGATAAGGAAGCTAGATCTCCAATTGCTTCCATCTCTCTTGCTCATTCTTGACAACAACTCAACTCAATATGTAATTGTTTCCATCCTTTCATTGCAGAAAAAAATTTTCCTTTTGAAACAAAATGCCTCCTTGACACAAAACAATTCCAAAACATTAGTCACCTCCCCCACACTTAAATCTTTGTCCGTGTCGGGCAAAGTAGCATTAAGAAACATCCCAAACAAACAAGTCCATTGAAAAGTGTGGTTAAGAGTAGGAATAAGGAATGAAAAATAGAATGAACATGATTAGTGCCAAAAATTGATATGGAAAGGTAAACAAATTGATTAGTCTCTATAGATATGATCCAATCATTGAAATATGGCTTAGAAAGAACCTAAGCAAGTTCTAGAGTACAATTACATAGGTGCGTCACAAAAAATAAGGCTAATTCTCACTAGGCACAAATAATCCATCTCAAATCATCAATTAAGAATCTAAAGTCAAGTAGTACTCAAGCATCTAAGATTTCATCCATTAGCTCAAACCTCAAGTTTTTAACAATTAAATTTAATTTATTTTCAAAAGACTCTAAAATGCTATGGAGATAACCTAGAGGGATACATTTATTCACTAAGAACAAAAGTGCTAAAGGGAATAACATGGTATTTACACAGTCTATTTATTCATTCTATGTTGCCCAAGATTTATTATCAACTACTCACTTCAAAAAGAGAAAATTTTGCTCCTAGAAACATGAAAATGATATATACAATGAAATGTAGGTGTATAATGTAACGCCCCAAAATTCCCATTTTTAGTTCTTAAAGTCCTTAGAATTATTTAAAAATGGTTTAGAAATATTCTAGATATTTTTAGGAATTTTTAGAATATTTTTATGGAATTTTCCGAGTCCGTTTGGTATTTTAAAAAAAAAGAAAGGGAGGAAAAAAAAAAGGGAAAACCACTTAAGGGCAGCAGGGGGGTTCGAAGCCGCGACCTGCACGAAACCAGGCAAGCGCACGACCAGCCAGGCTAGGGTATCAAGCACAGCAAAGGGTGGAGAGACTTATATTTAAGGTGTAGTTAGGTCGATCCGCCCCCATAAGTATAAATAGATAAGTTAAGAGAGGAAATTAGAATTTTTGGTTTTCCTCTTCCTCACCCTAGCCGTGCGACATTCTCCCCCTCTCACGCACGCACGCCAACACCAAGCCCTTTCTCTCCTCTTCCAAGGGGCGCCGGCCAAGGAGGGATCAAGGAAAGCGGAGCGTTGCGTTCGTCTCGACGAGGAGAACGCGTAGGCGCGAAGAATTCTCTGAGATCTCAAGTTTCTCCCGAGTCCTAGACGTCAATCTTGGTTGTAAGTCCAAGATATCAATGTAAGTACTGCTCACCTGCAGTAAGAGGCGGTTTTTCCGCGAGAATTTCCTTTAAAAGTTTTTAAAAGAGATATTTCCTTTTGTTTGAGTTTTTGCATGTGATCTTAGATCATTATATGCTTATATATATGTTGATTAATACCCTATGTGAGTTTAGGGTTCAAGAAAAGCTATGAGAAAAGAAAAGAAAAGATAAAGATAAGGAAAGAAAAGGCCAAGGCCTTAAGAAATCCCCAAAAGTCAAGACTTAGGGATTTTAGCACGCAAGGTGCTCCAGAAAATGCCAAGGCATTTACAAATAAGAAAGAAAAGAAAGAAAAGCTATTTTATTTTATAAGGCCAGTACCCGGCGTCCAAGGGCGTCGTTAAAGAAATCCAGGTGTCCAATTCCAAGGTCTTGGCCCTGGTAGACCAAGGTCTGCTCTATTAGGATTGGTGGCTCGCTACCCCAACCTTTTAGGGAACGCGCATCAGATGGTACTTACGTCTTCAGTGGATCCAAGTGATTATTATTTTCAAGTATATGCTTTAGCAAAGTTTTCTAAAGTTTAAGAAAGTTTTTAAAAAGTTAAAGAATAGCTAAAGTTTCAAGTTGAGCCAAGAAAAGTAAAATGAGATTTATTATTGCTTGAGTATGCATGTTTTGAGCTATACATGTCCTTAGTTTTTCGTTCAAGCATATTAGTATCTCATATGATGTTCAGTTTGATCTAGAAGTATGTTTGCATATTTCGAGTTTTTGTGAGCTAGATAGTACTTACTAAGCTTTTTGCTTACTAGTTGCATTTCCTCTTATTGCAGATAAAGGTAAAGGCAAGCAATTCTGAAGGAAGACGACGAGGCGGTGCTGAGTAGAGTGTGTGTGGTGGCTGATTATGGAGAGATCTTTGAGACGAGACAATTTAGTTATTTGAATTGCAATGTTTAAGTTTATTCAAATTTCAAGTTCTTGCTTATGGAGATTTTAGAGTATTTGAGTTTTGGATAGTTTTACATGCTCAATTTCTTAGAGAAAAGATTCCATGTCATTTCATTTAGCATACATATCCTTATGATTGCATTGGATGAGTAGAAGTGTAAGTAGTTAGAGATATTGATACTTTATTAGAGAAAAAGGTGTTTGTGCCAAGATAGTATCAATTTCCCTTTGAATCAAGTTTTATTGCTTAAAAATGTTTAGAAAAGTTGCAATCACATTTCATAATGCATTAGCAAGGTTGTAGAACATGTATTTGGCGTTATGAATGCATAGGAGTCAAGATTGGTACAAACTCTATTGTTAAAGTTTATATAAACTTGTTTAGTTTATTTTCTTCCATAAAAGTCCTAAATTCAAGTTTATGGATTCGTTTGATTGGCTAAATTGTTTAGGAAACTGACATAGAGTATAGAAATGGTGTCGTAGTTTGATATGGCTCGAAACTGAATGAATGGTGGACTTAAGAAGCAAGAGCCGAAAACCTGTAATTCTGATTACAGGCGTACCAGTCGACTGCTACGTCACCAGTCGACTGGTACGGGCAGTTTGAGTTGGGTGAGGCTTGTTTCAATAAGTATCAACTATGAGTTTTGAGAAGGAAGTGTGATATGGTAGCATGCATGACTGCTTAAGTTAGAATATAATTGTTAGATGAATTTAAAAGTTTAAAAAAAAAAGATTTCGCATTTTTAGTCATGTATCAAAAGAACCGAGAAGTAGAGAGAAGTAACGATCCGTCTAAGGCAGTAAGAAGGCGGGTCGCTACAGTTGGTATCAGAGCAGTTCCCATTCTCCAGCATCACACACACATCAGCATCAACCTTGCCGTCTTCAAGTAAGAAAGTTTTAAGTTTCAGTTTTTCTATTGCTCCTTTACTTAATTACAGTATAGAGAAATGCTTAAGTACTTACTCATATGTGCATAGAACAAGGAAGCATGTTTAATCCCTTAGTATCACGGAATCATGTTTAATCCCTAGAATGGACATTAGGATGCTAAGTAAGAAAACAAGTTTGTACCTAGAGATGTAGTAGTGATTTCTTGTTCCCTTATGCATTATTAGATGGCAAGAAGAGGCCGAGCTCCTAATGCTAATAACAGAACTCCAGTTCAAGATAACAGTGAGCCTGGCACAGAACAGCCAAACCTGATGGCAGTCATTGCTCAAATGCAAGCTCAGATTACAGAACAACAGAAGACCATCGCCACACTGATGGCGAATCAGCACCCAGTGCCCCCTACACCACCCACAGCAGGAGTGGGAACTCCAGTAGTGGCTGAAGTTCCACCAGTCCCACAAGAGACCCCTGCGGTGAACCGAAGACAAGAAGCATACCTCGTCCAATGGCAGAGGTTGAAACCCGAAAGCTTCTCAGGCACGACTGAGCCCTGGGATGCCCAGGCTTGGTTCAAGACTTTAGAGAGCATAATGGAGCTTCTTGACTGGCCAGAGGTTGAGAAGGTCAAATGTGCCTCCTTCTGCCTAACTGGATGTAGCGACCCGCCTTCTCTACCTTCAGACGGATCGTTACTTCTCTCTACTTCTCTACTTTTGATACATGACTAAAAATGCGGAAATCTTTTTTTTTCTTTTTAAATTCATCTAAGAATGATATTCTAACTTAAGTAGTCATGCATGATACCATGTCACACTTACTTTCTCAAAAACTCGTAAAATGGTACTTTCTGAAACCTGCCTCACCCAACTCAGTTTTCGGGTATCAGTCGACTGATACTATATCAGTCGACTGATAGCCTGAAATCTGAATTTTCAGGTTTCGGCACTTGCTTCAAAGGTCCACCAATCATGTATTTTCGAGCCATATAAAACTATGATACCATTTCTATACTCTATGACAGTTTTCAAATGAGTTTAGCCAATCAAAACGAATCCATAAACTTGAAATTTGGACTTTTGCGGAAGAAATTAAACTATACAAGTTATATGAACTTTAACACTAAAGTTTGTACCAATCTTGACTTCTATACATTCATAACACCAAATACATGTTCTATGACCTTGCTAAAGCATTATGAAATGTGAATGCAACTTTTCTAAACATATTTAAGCAATGAAACTTATTTCAAAGAAGAAGTTGATACTATCTTGGCACATGCATCTATTTCTCTAACAAAGTATCAATATCTCCATCTACTCACATTTCCACTCATCTAATGCAAGCATAAGAATATATAGGCTAAAAGAAATGACATGGAATCTTTACTCTAAGAAATTGAGTATGTAAAACTATCCAAAACTTAAATGTTCGCTAAACTTTATGAAGCAAGAACTTGAAATTCAAATGATCTATAACATTATGAATTAATAGCTAAATTGTCTTGCGCCAACGATCTCTCCATAATCAGCCACCACACACACTCTACTCAGCACCGCCTCGTCGTCTTCCTTCAGAATTGCTTGCCTTTACCTTTATCTGCAATAAGAGGAAATGCAACTAGTAAGCAAAAAGCTTAGTAAGTACTATCTAGCTCACAAAATCTCGAAATGTGCAAACATGCTTCTAGGACAATATGAAATCATATGAGATACTAAGATGCTTGAAATAAAACTAAGAACATGTATAACTCAAAACATGCATACTCAAGCAGTAATAAACCTCAATTTACTTTTCTTGGCTCAACTTGAAACTTTAGCTATTCTTTAACTTTTTTGAAAACTCTTTAAACTTTAGAAACTTTGCTAAAGCATATACTTGAAAATAATAATCACTTGGATCCACTGAAGACGTAAGTACCATCTGATGCGCGTTCCCTAAAAGGTTGGGGTAGCGAGCCACCAATCCTAATAGAGCAGACCTTGGTCTACCAGGGCCAAGACCTTGGAATTGGACACCTGGATTTCTTTAACGACGCCCTTGGACGCCGGGTACTGGCCTTATAAAATAAAATAACTTTTCTTTCTTTTCTTTCTTATCTGTAAATGCCTTGGCATTTTCTGGAGCACCTTGCGTGCTAAAATCCCTAAGTCTTGACTTTTGGGGATTTCTTAAGGCCTTGGCCTTTTCTTTTCTTATCTTTATCTTCTCTTTTCTTTTCTCATAGCTTTTCTTAGACCCTAAACTCACATAGGGTACTTAATCAACATATATAAGCATATAATGAACTAAGATCACATGCAAAAACTCAAACAAAAAGAAAATATCTCTTTTAAAAACTTTTAAGGAAATTCTCGCGGAAAAACCGCCTCTTACTGCAGGTGAGCAGTACTTACATTGATATCTTGGACTTACAACCAAGATTAACGTCTAGAGCTCGGAAGAAACTTGAGATCTAGGAGAATTCTTCGCGCCTACGCGTTCCTCTCGTCGCGGGGATTCCGAATATAAGATTATCTCTTAGAGAAAAGTCTTGGCCGGCCCTCCTTGGCCTTGATGTTGGTCGGCGTCCCCCAAGAGAGGAGAGGGAGAGGGATCGGCGGATGGTGAGGGTTTGGAGAGGAGAGGAATAAAATTTCTCTCTTTAACTATCTATTTATACTTAAGGGCGGATTAACTTAACTATACCTTAAATAGAGTTCTCTCCGTCCCTTGTTGTGCTTGATACCCCTAGCCCGGCTGGTTGCGCGCGCGGGGCTGTTTCGTGGTGGTCGCGGGTTCAATCCACCGGCTGCACTTAATTGGTTTTTCCCATTTTTCCTTTTTTTTTATTTTTCTTTTTCTTTTTCCAAAAATACCAAACGGACTCGGAAAATTTCATAAAAATACTCTAAAAATTCCTAAAAATATCTAGAATATTTCTAAATCATTCTAAGGACTTTAAGAACTATAAATGAAAATTTTGGGGCGTTCCAATCCCCCATACCTTATGAAAAGTTCGTCCTCGAACTTAGAATAATTCTGGATATCTCTCTCTCATGCTGTCCTCACGTTCCCAAGTAGCCTCTTCATGCTTTTGATTCTGCCAGATGACCTTCACTAGTGGCACTTCTTTGTTTCTTAATCTTTTAACTGCTTTGTCCACTATCTGTGTCGGTCTGCTCTCATAACTAAGATCTTCTTGGATCTGTACTGACTGAGGCTGAATCACTTGGCTAGGGTCGTGAATACACTTCTTTAGCATGGAGACATGAAATGTACTGTGGATAGCTGACATATCCTCTGGTAAGTCCAACTCATATGCTACCTTACCAACCCTCTTTATGATCTTGTAGGGTCCTATGTAGCGAGGACTTAGCTTACCCTTTTTACCAAATCTCATCACTCCCTTCATAGGAGCGACCTTGAGAAATACTGAATCTCCAACTTGGAATTCAAGTGGCCTACGGCGTGTGTCAGCATAACTTTTCTGTCTACTTTGGGCAGTCTCAATCCTCTGGCGGATCGTCTGGATAGCCTGAGTGGTCTCATCTATAAGCTCAGTCTGGCTGTCTAGTCCTGACTCCATCTCTTTCTTCTCACCAGCTTCTTGCCAACATATGGGTGATCTACATTTCCTGCCATATAATGCCTCATAAGGTGCCATCCTGATGGTGGCCTGATAGCTATTGTTGTAGGCAAACTCAGCTAAACACAGAAATTTGCACCAACTACCTTTAAAGTCCAATGCACAAGCCCTGAGCATGTCTTCTAAAATCTGATTTACTCTTTCTGTTTGTCCATCTGTCTGGGGATGGAAGGCTGTGCTGAACTGAAGTTTGGTGCCTAGGGCGTCCTGAACACACCTCCAAAAATGGGAGATGAACCGCCCATCTCTGTCAGAAACGATCGACTTCGGGACTCCGTGAAGCGTGATTACTTCTTTCACGTACAGCTGTGCTAATTGCTCTACCGAATGCGATAACTTGATGGCTAGGAAGTGGGCAGACTTGGTCAATCTGTCCACTATCACCCAAATTGCATCGTGTCCATGGGTGGTTCTTGGAAGACCTGTGATAAAGTCCATGGATATTTCTTCCCACTTCCACTCTGGAATGGGAAGAGGCTACAGAACTCCTCCTGGTCTCTGGTGCTCGGCTTTGACCCTCTGGCAGGTCAAGCAGGTACTGATATATCTGGTCACGTCTCGCTTGAGTCCAGACCACCAGAACCTTTGCTTTAAATCTTGGTACATCTTGGTAGAACCAGGATGCATAGAGTACGGGGTACTGTGGGCTTCTTCTAAAATATTCTTTCTTAGTTCCTCATCATTGGGGACGCAAAGGCGGTCTCGAAAATAGAGGATGCCACTATCTGATACTCGAAACTCTGAATTTTCTGCCTCTTGGATCCCCTGCTTGATCTTCCGGATTTCCGGGTCTTGATCTTGCTTTCCTTGTATATCTATAAGCAGGGTTGACTCTAGAGTCAATGCAGAAAGTTGCCCAATTATAACCTCGACTCCAAAATTCTTTATTTCTTTCTGAAGTGGTAGAGACAGTGATGATAAGGACATCAGTGCCGCACAGGATTTTCTGCTCAGTGCATTTGCCACTTTATTAGCTTTACCTGGGTGGTAGAGGATTTCACAGTCATAATCTTTAACCAACTCTAGCCACCTGCGCTGCCTCATATTCAGATCCTTCTGAGTGAAGAAGTACTTCAAACTCTGATGGTCTGTGAAGATTCTGCACTGCACTCCATACAGGTAGTGTCTCCAGAGCTTCAGTGCAAAGACCACAGCTGCTAGCTCAAGGTCGTGAGTAGGGTAATTCTTCTCATAGTCCTTGAGCTGTCTGGAGGCATATGCTATCACTTTACCGTCTTGCATGAGGACAGCTCCAAGGCCCATCTTGGATGCATCACTATAGATGTCAAAGGCCTTGTCACTCCCTGGAACAGTCAGGATGGGAGCACTAGTCAATCTCTTCTTCAGCTCTAGAAAACTGTGCTCGCATTTATCTGACCATTCAAACTTCTTGTTCTTTCTGGTCAAAGCTGTGAGTGGAGAGGCTATCCTGGAAAAGTCCTCCACAAATTTTCTGTAATATCCTGCCAGGCCTAAGAAGCTTCTGATCTCACTGGCATTCTTGGGTCTACACCAGTTGCTGACTGCTTCTATCTTGGCTGGATCAACTTGAATGCCTTCTTTGGATACAATGTGACCTAGGAAGGTCACCTGATCTAGCCAAAACTCACACTTTGAGAATTTTGCATAGAGCTTCTCCTGCTGAAGGATCTGCAGCACTATCCTCAAGTGTGTAGCATGGTCCTCTGGAGTCTGTGAATATATGAGAATATCATCAATAAACACAATGACGAATTTATCGAGATACTCCCTAAAGATGTGGTTCATCAGCTCCATGAAGACTGCTGGAGCATTGGTTACTCCAAAAGGCATTACTACAAATTCGTAGTGGCCGTATCTTGTCCTGAAGGCCGTCCTGGGGATGTCACTTTCTTTAACCTTCAGCTGATGATACCCAGAACGCAGATCTATCTTCGAGAACACCATAGCCCCTTTGAGTTGATCAAATAAATCATCTATTCTAGGAAGGGGGTACTTGTTATTGATGGTCACCTTGTTCAGAGCTCTGTAGTCTATGCACAGACGCATAGACCCATCCTTCTTCTTGACGAAAAGTACAGGAGCTCCCCAGGGTGAATGACTCGGGCGAATGAAGCCCTTGTCTAGTAGCTCCTGGAGTTGCTCTTGCAATTCCTTTAACTCTGCTGGAGACATACGATACGGGGCTTTCGAGACCGGACCGGTACCGGGAACTAGCTCAATCTCGAATTCCACTTCTCTGTTGGGAGGTAGTCCAGGTAATTCTTCTGGGAACACTTCTGGATATTCGCAGACTACCCGTACATCCTCCTGCTTGAGTTCTTCTTTGCTTCTGAGTCCACTATGTGTGCAAGAAAACCAGCACACCCTTGCTCTAGCATCTGGTGGGCCGCCAAGGCTGAGAGAAATCTCTGAGTCTTCCTCCTTGGAGCTCCTTGAAACTCGAAGGGTGGTTCCCCTTCTGGGCTGAAAACCACCTTCCTTCTACGGCAGTCCACTGAAGCGCTGTACTTACTGAGGAAATCCATGCCCAATATGATGTCGAAGTCCTGCATCGCAAGGACTATCAGATCGACATATAGCTCTCGGTCTGAAATCTTGATTGGCACAGCCCGGAGCCGCTGGGTGGATTCCATGATTTCCCCTGAAGGGAGAGTTGTCAGGAATCTGGACTCCCAACTCTCTATAGGCACCTGTAACTTACTAGCAAAAGGTACTGATACGAAAGAATGGGTCACCCTAGTGTCAAACAGTGTAGTAGCTAAATGCTGAAAAATAACTATTTGACTTGTTACGACCGTGGAGGCGCTGGCAGCTTCTTCCTTCGTGAGGGAAAAGACTCTGGCATTGGTTGGAACTGGTGCTGCTTCCAATCCTCCTTGACTGAACTGAGGTCCCTCCAACATAGTAGGCATGTAATGTAACTGGGGCTTGCCTCCATACTATACGGACTGCTGAGGAAGTACTTTGAACTTGTTTGGGCAGTCTCTGGATCTGTGTCCCTCTTGTCCACATGAATAGCATCCAGTTACACCCAAAAGGCATGTTCCTGGATGGTTCCTCCCACACTTAGGACAAGGTGGATACCTAGCTTGCTTATTCTCTGGTTTTCCTTTCTGGCTGCCAGGCA